>JZSA01005240.1:0-16132 GCA_000956155.1 Cotesia vestalis | reverse complement strand
TTTTTTTTTTTTTTTTTAATAAAAAGTATCACGCTTTGTTTACATAAAATCATGATCAAATCAATCATTGTGTTAATAATTTAATGAAATCACACTTGTAGTGATATAAATATTGTTGTCATTCAGATTAAAAAAAATAAACTTAATTTAAATGTGTTATTTAATTTATGTTGTAATAAAAACACTCGATTGGAAATAATGAGGCTCGTACTTTCATTCATATTTTATATAATATATAATGCGTAAACAAAATCCACTTTTTTTTTTGTCAGCGGATATTTATAATTTTCTGAATGATTATTTTGCAATTTTTTGACTAAAAATTATAAATACAAATTTTTTTCGGACGCAAGTTCTAATAAAAAGTATTTATTCATAAAAACATATTTTTATTTTGACCAAATGTCAAAGTAACAACAATTTTACAATAAACGATAATATTGATGTTTGTAATTAAATTTTGTCATTGATCTTGTGCTCAAGAAAACAATAATTAATTAAAATTAATAATTATTTACAATTTATTTTATTCTATTTACAATAATATTTAATTTATTAAAATTTTAAAACTGTATTACGTCCATGTAAAAAAAATATCTCGTATAATTTTTCGTTTCTTAAAATAGAGACTTTATTTTTGTTTAATTTTAAAAATAAACTGTCGTCGCATTCCGCATGGTTAAAAATATAACTAACGTGCAATCCACAATTACAATGTAAAACATAAATGAAAGTATGTGACTGATATAACGGATTGTTATTAAAAAATTAAATAGTTACATTAAACAAACAGCAAAAAATCGCGATAATCTTATTTGACTTTTTACATTTATTTTTCAACTTCTTATCGACCACACGCGCGTTAGATCAAGCTTATCACAATTTTTATTAAGCTATTTTTGCAACCTCTGTGGAAAAATTAGTGGGAATAAGAATGAAAGTAACAAGGAAGTAATTATTTGAAAATAATTACTAAATTTCTTTCCGTTTTTTCTTTTTTTTTTTTTAGATCTGTTTTTACCGATTAAATTTATTTCCTTTTAGTATCGTATATGTTTACTCAAAAAGTTTCATATTTATTCTGATTCTGAAGAAATAAATATAAAATATGTTGAATTTATTTTTAATTCGAAAATTTATTACATTCTATAACGTAACTTTTATAAAAACACTCTGGAGAAGTCTAGACTGATGGTATTCTTGATAATATAATATGTTATTGTATTTTATCTTTTCATCATTAATTTATAGAATTACAAATTTATCACATCCATTAGAAATGTTATACCCACTGTAGAAGTTCTCGAAAGATTTTTTCTCTTTAAAATTTCATTTAAAAAAATTTTAAAAAATTTATTTAAGTTAAAAATAGAATTCAATTAATAATTTATTGATTTTAGATGTCAATTTTTTAATCAATTTAAAATTTCATTAAAAAAAATTTAAGTTAAAAATAGAATTCAATTAATAATTTATTGATTTTAGATGTCAATTTTTTAATCAATTTAAAATTTCATTAAAAAAAATTTAAGTTAAAAATAGAATTCAATTAATAATTTATTGATTTTAGATGTCAATTTTTTAATCAATTTAAAGTTTCATTAAAAAAAAATTAAAAAAAATTTATTTTAGTTAAAAATAGAATTCAACTAAGAATTTATTTATTTAGATGTCAAATTTCTAATCAATTAGATTGCCAGTCTAAAAATTTATTTAAAAATGATAATAGTCAAAATTAAAAATTTTTTTAACATTATTTATTTTTATCAGTATCTATTACAATAATAGACTCTTGAAGTGGAATAGAAAAAAATTTGATAAGGGCCCATAAAACGGCTAAAAATAGCAGCATGTGTCAAAATCGGAACCAGAATGTTTTTGTCAACAAAAGGTCATGAGTTAACTCCAAATAGACGATAGATTAAGCTTACAATATCCGTGTAGAGAAAAAGTATAGAGATAATACATTATATATTAGTCAATGTGTTTACTTGATGTTAACGACTACTTGGGGAAAAAAAAAAATCAACCCCCACCACCGGAATATCTGAAGATAGTATGGGCGCTGATATATCTTTTAGCATACTGACCAAATTTTACAAGTTGAGAAAAATCTCATTGGACTCAGTAGAACCGACGAACTCGTCGACAGAGGATGATTACTATCGCTCTTACGACTGTATATACTTAATATATTTTTAATAATTTATTAATGAAATATAATCAACCGTATTATTACAAGACTGATTAGAAATAATTTAAAGAAAAAATTATTAATTTATTTTAAATAAGTTTTAAGTAGAAATAACAGTTCAATTTTATAATCATGCTTATGTGTTTATTGCGAAGTTCCACGATATTATTAATTATTATTATTGGAGTAATGCTTCATTTGGTGGTAGCATCACCCTTGAATAGAGGCGACAGGACAATTAGAGCATGTTCTTCAGGATTAAGTAACGCACTTAAACTTGTGTGCAGTGAAGGATTTTACGAACCTCGATCGCCTAGCGAGTTCAAAGATTTACCTTCATCTGGTGGAATTGTTGAAGAATGCTGTCATAAAGCCTGTAGCATTGAAACTCTTCAGCAGTACTGTCAATAATTTTTATACTTAATAAAATAGTGGTACGTATTGTTATTTATTTCTTCTAATTTTTAAATAGTAAAAAATTTTTTTAATTGCATTTTTTTTTTTTAAAGAAAGAAAATAAAATTTTTTTTTAATTGTTAAATTATGAAAATTTTGATATTAATAAAATTAAAATGATACTAGCAACCTTGCAGACACTACGTGAACTATAAATAAATAAAATTTTGTTTTATTAAATAATGAATTTTGTAAAATTTCACTGTATTTTTTTAAATATTGACGTTTTTAAAAATATAAGCTCATCCTGTTGTTACACTCATCATGAGCTTTCATTTGAGTACCCACATCAATTTTTCATATATTTAAATATATTCTATATATATGTATATATGAAAAATATATAAAAATGCATGTGGGTACTCAACTAAAAGCTCTTGATGAGTATAACATCGGGATGAGCTTGAATCTTAAAAAATGTCAATAGTTCTCAAGATACAGGGTGATTTTTTAATTATGTTAAATTGCACTGTACTTTTTTAAATTTTGACGTTTTTAAAAATATAAGCTCATCCCGATATTAAACTCATCAAGAGCTTTTATTTGAGTACCCACATGCATTTTTATATATTTTTTATATATACATATATGTAATATATACAAATATATCAAAAATTGATGTGGGTACTCAAATGAAAGGTCTCGATGAGTGTAACATCGGAATGAGCTTATATCTCTAAAAATGTCTATTATTCACAAGATACAAGGTCATTTTTTAATGATATAAATAATTAAAAGTTTAATTAATTATTTTTCAGATTTAAAGGATGGCAATAGCCTAACCGGCTCGGTATCTGCATTTCAAAAGAATGGGACCAACCAGGGTTCGATTCCGAGACGCTCCACTATTTTTCAGTGATTGTAAATAAAAATATGTGCGTTACATTTGCCAGCCTCTGTACCAGCCGGGTTTTCTGTAATTTTCGCAAATAATTATGGAAGTAATAAAATATTATAGAAGTACTTCTACACTACTTAAGGCCATAATGCGAATGCAGGTACTGATTATAACGCGTAAGTCGGCCACAGTCGCATAGCAGCACCAAGTGGATTATAAAAATAAATGCGGAGAATAAAAAGTGGAATGAATATGTTGAAAGATAATGTTGAACGCAAAGAAACCAAGTGTTAGTTAAAATGCGAAGTTAATAATGCCGGATATAACAATCCTAGAGTTATATGACAACAAAGAAGACACTTAAGTGGAATTACTGTGGTAATAGCAAACAAAAAGTGGATAATATGGGTTACAGTCTTGTAAAAACCAAATAGATATATACAAGTAAAATCGATAGAATTTTAATTAATTAAATTTTTCAGATTTATTGAATACGAGATAAAAAAAAAAATCAAAAGCTTCTCGAATAATATCAACTGCCTGTGTAAGAAATTATTTTAAAAATAATTTCATTTAATGCGACGTCAAAATTATTAATAAAAAAAAATTTAGGAGCTGAAATTTATAAAAACGAGGATTAATTATTTTTAAATAGTTAATTTAATAGAAATATATTGAATTTTCGTCAACGTTGCAAATTATAAATAATAATTATTTATGATTTCATTAATAATTATATTTATAATAAATTTGTAAATATTATAAAAGAGTATTAAAAATAAACTAAAATAACTAGGGATTTTTTGGTGATATTTAGTATTTTCTATAGTATTTATAGATAGAATTTTTTTTTAAATATCTTGCTCTTATAGAGGATTATTATATTAATGAAATCTTGTAATCAATTCCATGAAAGAAAATAATGTATAATAGTCTGTAAATAAATAAATTATAATAGAAGTTTAAATGTAAAAAAAGCGCTTAATATTTTGCTGTTAAATAAAATAAAAAATTATAATTATACTGATATGTGTGAAAAAAATAATCTTAACGTTTATGCTATCTGTAATATTTTTAGTTTAATAAAATTTAAAAATAGTATTGAGTAATAAATCATTTTTATCCTAAATTAAAGTGATGAAATTAATCGATATTTCAGGATTTATTTTCATGCGTGATTATGAAATAGAATTAAATAGAATTTTAAGAAGATCGCCCATGAACTTGATGGTGAAATTCTGATATCTAAAAACTAAATAATGTAAAGTTCACGGGTGGAGGCAAAAACGTGGTTCCTAATGAAGATAAAAGAAATTATTTTTCTGTTATTTATACGTTGATATATTTTTTATTCTGGGGAAAGAATTATCAGCTATCATTTTTTTTATAAAGATCATCGAACATTTGGATTTATCAAAATTTTTGTGACCATTATTGATTCAATCATTTTTATTAAGCATTTAATTTTAAAAATCGGAAAAATTGTCGATCCTGCAAGCTATTTTTGGAGCTACAATGGAGCTTGAAAAAATAAAAAAAATTTTTTATTACCAAGTTTCGAGCGATTCAAACTAAAAAATCTAATAATTGTGTCAAAATTAATTTTTTTAAAATTTTGTCTTGCCTTTTTTCAATCTTTTCAACGAATAAACCGATTTTGATGAAGTTTGCAATATTCAATGCAGTCTTTTAAACACAAAGATGATGTAACGCAAAATTTAAATTCAAATGCTGAAACTTCGAACGCCTTCCCAATTTTTTAAATCATTCATTTAGAGTGTTTAATCTAAAAATTTTAGATACTTTTTTTGCAGTTATTTATGAATATTTCTCAGCTCATTAATCTACTTCATATTTAGGCTGATTAAAAAATATATGTAATCTAATTTTATAATTATTTTTTTCATAAAAAATAATTTAAAGCTTGCCACTGATTTTTTTAAGATATTTCAGTTTTTTTTTCCTCATTTATCGTCTTATTGAAAATAGTTCATAGAAAATTTGTTTTTTAAAAATATCTTGATTATTTTAAGTCGTTCTAAAATTAATTTTAGAAAAGGTAATAATTTCTTTGATTAGAAAAACGGGATTGAAAATATAACAATTTTGAAGAACTTCATTTTTTTTAATTAAAAAAATTCTATAAGGAATTTTCTTGGTTTAAGTAAATTTTACTTAACTCAAAAATATTTTATCTAGATTAAGAAGAAATGATAAAATTTTTATTGTGATTAAATTTTATTAATTAATCTATATTATTAAGAGAATAAGCAAAATTTTATTGCCAGTGTATTTACATGATAAAATGGGTTCTATGATTTAATTTGATATTTTGTCCATATTATGTCATAAATGATCATATAGGTCACATAATGCCATATATGATTACATAACTTCATATTATGCCATATATATCTATATCATGCCATATATGCCCATATTAT
Organism: Cotesia vestalis; assembly: GCA_000956155.1. Taxonomy (NCBI): domain Eukaryota; kingdom Metazoa; phylum Arthropoda; class Insecta; order Hymenoptera; family Braconidae; genus Cotesia; species Cotesia vestalis. The sequence goes on along the minus strand of JZSA01005240.1, from coordinate 10,200 downwards.
GCCATATATGCCCATATTATGCCATATATACCCATATTATGCCATATGTATTGCCATATGTGGTCATATGGGTCAGATCATGCCATATATTATTATATAAGTCCATATGATCCCATATATGTCCATATTATGCCATATATATCCATGTAACGCCATATATATTCATCTCATGCCATATGAAACCATGTATATCCATATTTTGCTACTATACATATCTATGGATGTCCATATGATGCCATATAATGCCATATATAACCAAATCATGAAAAATGTGGAACTTGACTACAAATTTTTTATTTTTTTTTTTAAATGTCTTGAATTATCAAAAGAAATTTTTGAGCCAGTAGCAAAAAAAGAATTAAAATTCAAATATTCTCAATTCGGTAATCATAAAAAGATAATTCAAAAATTTGAGAAGCCTACATCCCTTCAAAATTGACCGGGAAATTTTTTTTTTTATAAAAGAAGAATACAAAAATTTATTTTCAAAGTTTAATAGAAGCAAAGGGGAAGAATAAAAAATAGAAGATAGTGAAGTATAATAATAAAATACATGTATTTGATGTTATGAGTGTGTATCTGCAGAAAGTGAAAGATGTGAGATCGAACCTGGGCTCTGTCTCTTTTCTATTTTTTTTTTTTTTTTTTTTTTTTTTCATAACTTTGATTTTTTAGATAAAAATAATCGCGGCTCATTTGACCCCAAATTTTCGCTAAATTATTATTAAAAATCTTTTTTCATAGAAAATTTAATTTTCTACAAAAAAAAATTTTTTCGCAAAAATTTCAAATTTTGACTTTTAAAATTATTTTTGTAATGTAAATAATTTTAAAAAATAATCAATTGAATTTCTGGCTAAAATATTGAAAATTTTTTGAGACCTTATTTTGATAGAAAATTTAATTTTCTGCAAAAAAAAATTTTCCATAAATTTTTTATTTTCAATATTTAATCTATTATTTAAATTTTTGATTTTAAAAATCAAATTTTCAATTTAGGGGGCTTTCATAGTAACTGGTGGGACATTTAATTTTTAAATTCTATCAATTATACTCAGTACAATCTTGGATTATATAATTCCTTCAAAAATTTTAATATTCAAATTTTTTTTTTTTTAATTTATAAATTTTTAAAAATTTGTGATAATTAATTTTTTTTAGAAAAAAATAATCATGGCTCATTTGACCCCAAATTTTTGCTAAAATATTGTAAAAAAATAAAAAAAAAATTTTAAGAACTTTATCGATAAAAAATTTAATTTTTTACAAAAAAGGTTTCTTTTATTTTTAATATTTTTACCAAAATTTTAAATTTTAATTAATTTAAATTTTAATTGATTTTCAAATTAAAGAAAAATTTTTTTTATCTCAATTATTTAAGCATTAATTTTAATTATAATTTATAAAAATCAAATTTTTAATTTAAATAATCTTAAATAATTTTCTATTGAATTTTTGACTAGAATATTAAAAAAATTGATAAAGATCTTATCAATAGAAAATTAAATTTCCAGCAAAAAAATTCTGTTATTTTTTCATTATTATAATCTTCAATATTTAACCCAAAAACTTGTCTTAAAAAAAAATCAAATTTATTTTCTCAAAATTCCAAAACTACGGCAATTACGTCCTCGACTATCAATTCTTCGGTCTGGTCCTCAATGAACCCTCTATATTTTTTAGTAATACTTAAATTTCTGGGTCCTTAACCCCTTTCCCTTTTTCCGTCAGCTGCGTACCACCATTAACATCTGTACGCCCTTCCTTCCTCTTTTCCACCTTCTTCTCACTTTGCCCCTGCTCAAAGACTGTTGTCACACACCACACACTAAAATACAAAACCCGATTTACAGAAACAGAAAACTATTTTTTACTTTACCGGTTTACGGATTTTTAAAAGAAACAGGAAGCTGCAGAATCACGATTATCTGTGTCTGATATCAGATCCCTTTGTCTGACCATTATTATTATTTTTGACCGAATCCACTGAAAACTTAACTCTTTGTGGTAACATTTAAACACTCCATCTGCTCGGCTATTTTTATATTATTTCACTCGAAAAATATCTTTTCAGATAAAACCGTGACTCGGAATCGTTTAACAAGATTAAGTTTTAGTTTTCTTTACAGAAAATATTTTGCTCCGGGTCAAAATAAACATCAGCGTGCACTAAATTTATAGAAAAATATTTCATTGTTCAGATTTTTTTTGTAATTTATTTTTTTAGAAAAAAATTACAAGAAAATAATTTAATGCAGCTTACCACACAGAATTATTAATTTCATAGATTTTATATTATTGAAAAACTAAATTTTAATCTAATATTTTTTTATCTAACATTGATATCAAAAAGACCTCCTTAAAATAGTCGGAAAAAAAAAATTTTTATTTTTATATTAAGTATTTTAGACTTAACTTTCCACTAGCGAGAATAATTACCGACCATGCGCCACCTGTCGGAATTTCTAAACACTATTTTAGATAAAAATACTCTATATATGTGTTTATATGACCATATCATGCCATATAAGGATATATTAAGTGATATGTATGTAAATATGTTCTAATATGGTCATATCTGTACAAAATGTTAAAAAATGACCTAGTATCTTGTGAAATATTGGCATTTTTAAAGATATAAGCTCATCCCGATGTTACACTCATCAAGACTTTTCATTTGAGTACCCACATCAATTTTTCATATATTTATATATATTATATAGATATATGTATATATGAAAAATATATGAAAATGCATGTGGGTACTCAAATGAGAGCTTTTGATGAGTGTAACCCCGTGATGAGTTTATATCTTTAAAAATGTTAATATTTAAGAAAGTACAGTGCAATTTAACAAAATTCATTATTTAATAAAGTTACATTGTAGGGAATGATTATCAAAAAATTTTAAATAGATCAGGAATCTGCCATGTTTTAATGAATTTTCTTTTCACATAATGCCATAGAAATTTTCCACCTATCTAGAATAAGAAAAAGAAAAAATTTTGGCCAGTGTATTTTATATTCTTTATTAATAGAAATTTCTTTTTCTACATGAGAATTTTCATAATAAATCGCTATTTTATTGCACTAAAAATTTCCAACGAAAGCTTTAACATCGCCAGGTGACTAAAAAATCTTCACTTCTATTCACCTGGTCCATCCGATGACTAAAAAATTCTAATTTCCTCCCGGATAATAATATAAAAATCATAAAAAACGGGACAAGGATTCGGATTCGGATTCGGATTCCCAACCCTCGTACACTTACTTGGGAAGTTAAAGGATTGAAAAGCATAATCGCACATAAAAACGTCCAGGCTCTAGCGCCAGAATAGAAATAAGTTAAGGGGTTATGATTTCGTTGTAAAATTCTAAACAGGGTGAATCTTATTCAAATACCGACAAGATTTCGGATATTTTCAGTACCCCCTTTTGGCGGCTAAAAATATTCCCGATCCCCGGTTATGTATCCCGGTTTGTCGAGGTTTCTTTTTTATTATTTATTTCTTTCTTTCTTCACATATTATATCATATATATATATGTGAAGAGTTTAGGTATACGAAATACCCTTCCGGAATATACCTGAGTCCTGGGAAAAAAATCCTGCCTCGTTTTTTATATTTTACCTTTTTTGTATTTAATTTTTAAATATCATTAATTTTTTTCAGAATTACAAAGGGTTGTTTTTTAATTAATATTATTATTATTATTATTATTATTATTATTATTCGAGATTTGACTTAAAAAACAAAGTCTCGTTACTTTAAAAGGCATTTTTAATTTTTTTCCGCGCTTAGTTACAAAATTCGCCGCTAGGTGGCGACACGGATCTAAATATTCTCACTTGCAGAGACTTTGTTCGAAGATATTGATTTGAAATCTGTATTACGCAATATGATTAACATTTTCATTAATTTTATGAGCTATTTCATCTTCTTTCTTGTAATTTTACTAAAATTAATTCATTCATTTTGATCATCAGGTAAAATTTTTTAAGTTCTTTGATCTTCATTTAATTAAAAAAATTTTTAATGCTTTTATTTTAAATAAACAATCTGTTTAGTGACTTCAGTATTTAATGTTGTCGATGTTTATGTTTCTTGTTTTCTTCAAAATTCATATGAAATAAATTTATAATTTTTTAGAAAGTTTTCGAAGTGATACAACGATTTAAATCGTAGTTAATTAGTCATATTCTTTAAAATTTGTGAAATTTTACTAACCAATAAATAAATTTCAAAGCAATTTTTAACAATTGTAAGTAAATTTCAATAAAAATATCAACATATCTAATTATAAAAATTTTGTATACTCTATTTTACAAAATTCAAGTTTAATTTGGATATAAAAATCGAGTGAATATTACAGTTTACCTTTTTCCGTGTGTGTAAAAATAAATTTTTAAACCAAAAATCACCTTTTCGATCAAATAAAAAATATTATTTCTTAAAACATGTATAAAATAAATCCCTTGGGTAAGAAAGTGTCCAGACAAATGACAAATGGATTTATATTTTATAAAAAAGTAAGTTACATTATCCCCAACAGGACCGGCAGCAGATCGAATGCTCCAAGTCGATTAGTTGACATTTAAAAAAAAAAAAACCGTAGAATAAACGATTAAATTTGTTACCTCCCTCCTCTTTCTTTCATTTTTCTTCCGTTTTATCCTCACATACATCCATATTCCTGTTTCTCTAAAATGATCGATGAAAGCTGCAATCACGCGTAGAAAATTTTTACGCGAATAATTTTAATCGTCGGCAAATTTTCATGGATGATGGATTTTAAAAACCTTACACAGAGGGTAAAAAAACGTTAGTTGTACATACATTCATCAAGACTTTTCATTTGAGTACCCACATCAATTTTTCATATATTTATATATATTATATATATGTATATATAAAAAATATATAAAAAATGCATGTGGGTACTCAAATGAAAGCTCTTGATGAGTGTAACATCGGGATGAGCTTATATTTTTAAAAACGTCAATAGTTAAGAAAGTACGCTGCAATTAATACAGTAGATTTTATACAAAATAAAGGTTTGAATAAAAATACAGTTTAATGACCTTAATTTTAATAATTGAGTTGTACCGACAACTCATCAGACTTTTCCGACAAATATTAACTCCAGAAGCAGATTAATATCAAACATTTCTATTGTAGGTTAAATGAAGTGTGTAAAGTATCGCAAGTCATCGTTAAATAATTAATAATCGTGAAAGAGTAGCTGTTGTGGACCACTCAAGTGCCATGACTAAATAGACTAAACGGCACGCTAATTTCATTTAGCACCCTGTGGTGTGTCCTCGCATCCTGCGACGTGGGGGGTTGTTTTTTGTAGTTTACACTCCACTTCTACTTTACACAATACACTGTATACTTCTATACTGGCGTAGGCTCTAACCCGACTACACACCATTATATATAATATATACCCTTTTAACTCACAATAGCCCGGCTATTTAACACTTTACCTTAACGTAGTACTCTACCCTGAAACAAACTGCTCTCATATTAGTAATTTATACCTTTTTAAATTTTTACAGTCTCAAATTTGTGAAAAATTGCTTCTAGATAACGAACTTGTTTCGGGCGAAAATTTTTCTGGTTATTAAAATCCGCTTTTTTTATAATTAGTGTAAATATTCGTACGGTATTTTTTTTTTTCAAGCGAAAAATATTTTTTTTTAATTATTCTTGAGTAGAAAAAAATTTTTTAATGAATTTTTATGTCAAAAAAATAAATAACTACATTCAAAAAAAATATTATTATTGATAAAAAATAATTAATATTATCTAATTATTTTTTTTATCACAATTTTTGGAAAAAAAAATTTTTTTTAGAGCCAAAAAATATAATTTTTTCTGTGTGACATTTTATCAATTAAATTTTTATAATTTTTTGAACAAAAAGTCTCAAAAAAAATTTCATAAATTCAATTAAATGACAAAAAAATTTCCCATAAAATAAAAAACTAATAAACTTTGTTATGTTATGGTCTAAAAAAAAAAAAAATAAATAATCTAAGCGCCAATAGGTTTAGTTACAGCGAGAAGTAATAAATGTACGTCACGTCAGTCATAATTATAAACGGATATCGAAATAGTATCCTGCAGCGAGGTCACTCACCATAGTCTAACATACAATCTAACAAAAGTCCCAAAGTCGGGGCAGAAGACGAAAAGCAACAAAGTAACCAAAGCTAAACCTCAAGCAAGGAATATTAGTGAAGAAATGAGAAATTTTTCGGTAGGGTCGACCTCTTTGGGTTGACGCCGGAGTCATTGAGAAAGAGTCTATCCCCGGACGCGTTACGTTTGCCGGCTCGGATACTTCACCTGTGCTTGTCTACCTGCTCCTATTTACCCTAGCTCCTTTTCCGAAAATCACGGTACCCTTTCATTTATCGGAGAGATAGGAGTTGTACAGTAACAGCGCCGGGCGCCACAGTTTCACGCCTCTCGACCCTTTTTACATTACTTTTTTATCATTCCGGCCTGTTCCCTCTTCCTGATACACCTCGTATCGGTCCTCCGCTTCTACCCAGCATCACCCTCATCCCACATCCCGCATCCCATGCCCTGTCAGCCCCGGATAATGGTACCGAGTCCAAGGAATCGGCTCGCCACTCCCATTGCCCATTAAAATAAATATCCTTTGGATTTATCCGGTTCTTCAAATTTTGATTTGCTTTGAGATTTTATTGTTGGCTGCTAAAAATTCGTCAGGTGTTAACAGGTGGATTTTTATTTAAAATTTTAATTGTTTTTTATGAAGAAACTGAAAAAAAAAAATTTTTTTTTGATACAAAAATAAAATTATTTCAAAAAATTTATCAAATAAATTAATTTCAAGAATTTTTATTTTTTATCAGGGGCAATATGAACATATATGGCTTAATATGATTTTATATGATCATAAATGCCCATTAAAAATTTTTTTGATTAATTTTAGTTCTTTAAATTCCCGACAGGTGGCGCATTGTAGCTTAATCGTCTCGCTACTAGAGATTTTAATTTTGAGATATTTATATGGGATAAAAAATAAGGAAATTTTTGAGGATTATTGATTTTCATTAGAGACTTTTATTAAAAAAAAAAGCTAATTAATGTTTGAAAGTTAAAATGAACTATTATGATTTATTATTTTATTTTATAAAAATATCTTTCTGTGGTTTTAATTATAAAAAGTTAATTTGACCAATATTTTATATAAAAGTATATGATTATGTTTACATTTGAATGAAAATAAAAAATACATAAATGATAATAAAAAATAATGAATATTATTAAAAATGAATCGTACTAACGAGCGCATCAAAACCAACACACAAATGACCAATTCAAAAAGACCGATGGCGCTACAAATGGCTTTAGCACCCAATAAAAATGTGTAAATATTTGATGCAAAAAATTTCGAATGAGTCAGAGTTAAGAGTGAGGAGTGAGTGAGTAAATGAGCGGGTGAGTGAGCCCTCAATACAGCGAATCATGAGACCACACGGTGTTATTGAGTTGCCGAGTGAATAAAATTTTTTTAAAAATAAATTCACCAAAACTATAAACCTTCTATATAGATATATATGAGTACCATACATTACATATATCGTAGAGGTCTAGTATTGGAGAGGGCAAGGAAGGAAGAAGGTCGGCGGGGAAGATGAAGATGAGCCTTTGTAGTGCCCCGCGTCTAACCTCGTTTGTGAAACGAGCCGACAGGTACCGCGAGACAAAGACCTGCGCGGGTCGGTTATAATTGCTTCCGAGGCTTTGGAGCCGGTGATACTCACCGAACGAGAACTAAACGAGAATGAGATAAAGGAGATGCTCAGGGAAAGGAAAAAGGACCACAGACCCCCCGACTCGACTAGTCACTAGTCATATATGATAATGTACTTTTTTTTATTTTTTTCATCTTTCATTTAATTCCTTCCTTTTGATGAACTCTCAATGTATTTCTAATATTCTTCTTCCGGTCATTATTCAAATATTATAATAAAATAATATTAATAATAATAGTTATAAAATTTCAAACAAAAATAAGTTATTATTTATATTATTAAGAGAATAAGAAAAATTTTGTCTCGTTTGTATCTCGTGAACTATTAATATTTTTAAAGATATAAGCTCATTTTGACATTACACTCATCGAGAGCTTTCATTTGAGTACCATATCAATTTTTCATATATATTATATATTATATGTATATGTATATATGAAAAATATATAAAAAATGCATGTGGGTACTCAAATGAAAGCTCTTGATGAGTGTAACATCGGGATGAGCTTATATCTTTGAAAATGTCAATATTTAAAAAAGTACAGTGCAATTATAATAATTATATTATCATAATAATAATAAAATTTCGTCAAAATTATTATTATCATTTATGTAAAAATAAGAAAAAAAATTTTGAAGGATAATTTCGACTCCAATTTTTAACTCAAAGGATAAATTGTACAAAAAAAAAAAGTTCAACGTATGTGTAGCAATAAATGATGAAGTGGAAAAGATTTGATATAGAGAGCGCGAAAAAAAAAAAGATAGAGAAGTATAGACTGGTGGTAGTCAACAATAATTTCCCTTTAGGCTCGCGTGTCCCGGATTTCGATGGCTACACCTCACCTCGGGCATTCTCCTTCATTTCTCATAGTACGTCTACCTTATTCTCAAAAGCCCCTACTACACATCACATTCTCTACTCTGTACATATACATGTCTATCTATCAGTCCTCTCTTTCTCTCTCTCTCGATCCTTTGTGGCTTATGACTTACACAAGTGAACCCGTATCTAGTACTGTATTACATAGAACACTATGGGACTAAATCTACTAGCGTAGCAGAGCCTAGTTCTTGGTTGTTAGCTCTTAGCTCGTACTCTTATTTTATAACAGATTGACTCGACTCTACTCTCGGTACTCTAATACTTTACTCTTTTAATCACAACTACTCCTGCGACTACATCACTAGGATCTCTCTCACTACACCGCTCACGCGATATTTTCTTGGAGCACGTAACTCACCTGTGTACTTGGGCATGAGATCTCTTGGAAGATTTCCAAGTTAAATACATTTTTTTTATTAGCTTATTTTAAATACATTATTCTTCTTGGTAATTAATGCGTTTAATGTTTTTTACTAATTTATTTAAATTTTTTCAATTGTCAAATTTTATATCCTAAAAAAATTTTTTTTTTAATTTATATTATTACAACTAAAAAATAAAATTTAATTCAAGCAAATAACTTTTTATAAAAACAACAATAATTATGAAATTTCAAGTCAAGACTATTACCTAAATTATTAAGAGCATACATAATTAAGAAATGACCTTGTATCTCGTGAACTATTGACATTTTTAAAGATATAAGCTCATCCCGATGTTAAACTCATCGAGAGCTTTCATTTGAAATATGAAAGGAATTACTGCGATTCCAGTGGCGGCAACTATTCGAGGAGTCGTCGTGGAGTTTAAAGATCTTCATCATATCCGCGCACCGCTTGGAGTCTGCGAAGGATTTGATCTGACAATTTTTGATAAATTAATTATGGTATGTCTTGTTTATAAAATTTCACCTCATGTTATTTGTTTAAATGCTGTGCCGCTTATACGAATATATCAGGCAAATTACAGCATATACTGCAACGTAAAATAAATCCATGCATTAGATATATTTTTAAAATTTCGAGAATTGAGCACAATCATATATTAACACACTCGTATACTATTAACTTAATGTATTGTTGATGGTCCTGAAGGAGCTTGGAACTCCGAGATCAAATAAAATTTTTTTATTTGTCTATTTATCGATATTAATGAGGTAAGATTATTTTTATATTTTTATGTTTCAGTCTTCCAGTGAAATTAGTGATCATCCAGTCGAGGTTCATCCACTTTGGGAGTACACGGGGCGAGCACTATCAGCGGACTTTGATGTCGCGACTTTTAGGTTTGAAAATGACTTTGATAGTGAGAGCAAGAAGGAATTTTCTGGTCAAGTGCCGATTCTTGAGTGAGTATGATGTTTAATTTGAAGGAATTGAGCTTAAAACTTTTTGGTAATTATTTACAAGTGAGGTTCACCCTATTTTTGGGCATATCTAGGAGAAAAATTAACATTTTTTTTATTCTGCTTGTTTTTACGGTGCATTTATGATAAAAAATACCATAAAAAAAAAAAAT
>JZSA01005236.1:0-72347 GCA_000956155.1 Cotesia vestalis | reverse complement strand
TAATAATAATAATAATAATAATAATAATAATAATAATAATAATAATAATAATAATAATAATAATAATAATAATAATAATAATAATAGAAAATGACCCCAATAGTCAACTTCTCAATTAAATTCGGCGTGCGACCAACTTGAAAAGTAGTATAACGTAAATTTAAAGAAAAGTGAGCACTCTGAGGTAACTGCGTAGCAATAGCTTCCCGAGGATAACCTTTTTGAGTGGTAGTCTTTTAAACAGTCGACGGTCCAAGTAAATTAGTACTATAAGTCCGCTTCTTCTTCCCGACAGACCCAGGAGAAATCAGATATTTACTATTGGTGAGTCCAGTAAGAACCATCACCTTAACAAAGTTCGTATCGTAGTCTAGGCTGTTTTTGAAAGCACGAGTGTCGTACTACCCAAGTAGCCTTGTCATGCTCGACCAAGATAACATGCAAGATTCCATTTTGATAAAAGTCCTAGAACACCTCCATCATCAACTTATTCTTGAAAGGGTTGAGTACATCCCAGTAGATTTAAAAAGTTCCACTGACTCCCTCGCAAATTCTGCATTTAATCTTTAGCAGCGGAAACGTTCTCGTCCATTTACCCTTGTTAGTTTGGAGCGTCGTTAACAGGTCAGGGTACCTGTCCATGTTGAAGTCTCCAGTGTGCAGAGTTTTCGCATCAGTGCACATGACGTTTTTCCATTTGTCTGGCACTACGAAACTCCAGAGTTCTTTTTTTTTATATCAGCGAAGTAGATCTTCAGGTCGTGCCAGCCGTCGTGATACAACGTGATGGTCGAGTTCCAGCACTGCTAGTCGAAGCACAGTGGTATCACCAAGTCCAGCGAACCTTTCAGTTCATCATCTAGGTACAAAGACTGACCAACATGACTGCCGGCGCTTACGACTCCAAAAGGCCACTCCATTCTGTTCAAGTACTTGAACCCTTCGGAGATCACGTGGCAGATTTCGAAGGCTTCCTCCGTGGTAATCATCAAGTCTGACAAGTAGTCATCGTTTAAATCTAAAAATAAATTTGAATGTGGACTTTTCATTGGTACCAGTCGAAGATCGTATAATTTTTCCATCCGAACGACTTCGGGTTTAATTCTGTTGCCGTTTACCCAAGACACGCCCTGGTCTTCTATGTCTGTCCCAAAAAGGTCAATGATCATGTCCTAGTTGTAGTCGATAGCCAAAGGCTGGTCTCGCATGCTGATGAACGGGTCAGTTTCGTTGGAACAAGTGATTATTCCAATCGTGCCCCAGATAATGTGGACATGGGTGAAATCTGAAGTAGGATCGTGAGTAGTTACCAGGAAATCCATGAAGACATTACCGTCGTACTCGCCGGGAACTATGCTGGTGATGCTGTTCTTGAAGGAACATGTCAACTTTGATGGTTGAAGAATTGACTCAATGTCATTCGTTAGCAGGATTTATAAAGTCTTCGAGACTTTTGTCAGCATGAATACGACTGTCAGCTCGTAGTAATTGAAATCTCCGAAGGTTACTGTCACAAACTCAATAAGGTTTCCGAATATTGACGAGGTTTATCTCACTGGTACATACAGAAGATATTGTTATCAATAGCAATAATATTCTCTTGGTTTTCATTTCTTTGTGAAATCTACACAGATAAAGTTCAATTTATTAGGTTGATAAAACGCTTAACGGATGTAAAAATATGATTAAATTTTTTTAATGATCACCATTTTTCATTGTTTTTGTTACAAATGTTGAAGTTCTCTGGATACTATAAATTGGGGTCCCACAAGATGCTTCAATCCAACCTTCAATCAGATTTGTTCAGAGTAGCCCAGTAAATCTTCCTCCATAGCTAGTACTGTTACAAATAATTATTAATTTTTTTTTAAATTGATGTTAACCTAATGTTTAAAAAAATAAATTTGGCAACTTACAACATTTTATGGTCAGCAGTCGTTGCCAAAATAATATCTACAGCCAGAGTCCACCAAATACTCCAATATCAATATAGTAAATTTAGCCGGACTCACTTAAAATCATTCACTTAACTTTGTCATTTAAAATATTTATTAAAAATTACTATTTAAAGTAATAATTAACACTGCAAATCAAAGTTAATTTTTAATTACAATTATTATTTTTTCATTACGGTGAATTTAATAAATCCATTAATTAAAGGCTCGAAATTTTTATTTCACAGATTTTAACGTAGCACTGTATTTTTATTTTATGTAAGTAAATAAAAATTTAGATTTATTTATTAACCTTCATGTATGTTTACATATTCTTATTGCACTACTCACCGTGCTAAATATATTTACTCTTACATCGCCTAAGTTCAAACGCCTTCTTGCTCCCTCTTCCGCCAACTGATATTTTACCACTAAGCTAAAAAAGTATGCACAGTGGTTCCGATTTATTAATTATGACATTTAATTTAGCTGTCACTTGACAATTTTTTAATTTTCTTCAACAAACAAATTTGTACTTAAAAGTTATTTTTAAAAAATTGCATTTTTAATTTATTAAAATTTCTACAAGTCCATTTTTTTGATAATTTTTTTTGCTATAATTTATTTATTAAAGAAAATTTAAAAAATTGTGAAGTGGCAGCTAAGTTTAATGTCATTTATTAATTCCATGCCCAGTCATTAATGATGGCGATTGTATTAATGTATGAATGACATTTTTTTTAATTCTCTTGCTTTTATAATGGATTTATTTTAATGCTTTTGTGTTTTTCGGTTGGCTGTATTTTATTCCATAACCATAACAGTTTATGGTTGGTATAATACAAAAACAAAAATAAATACCATCGATGTCATGACATTTTTATGAACAAATAACAATTACTTAAATCAATAAATTCAATAATGAAAGTGTTGCAATTAAAAGGCCAGAAGCATATCAAGTGCAAATACTAATGTATATTTTATAACTATTAATAATGTAAAAGTTTGTGATGGATGTGTTTGAAGCTAAGAACTTTCGTCAGGTCGCTCATGCCAAAATGTTAGGAATAAGTCGGAATCCATAGATGGTTTGAAAAAAATTGGAGTCTGCATTGACACGAAAGGTCTTGACGTAATTCACAAAGGAGATGAATTAACTTTTAATATTAAAGAATTGAATTATTTGAGTGGTGGAATAAACACAATGATTGATCATAAAGAAGGGTCAGGTTAATTTTAAGGAAAAGCTCCAAATATTCATACAGGTCGAAAAGTAAATGAAATATTATTAACATATCGGTAGTCAAATCATAACACACATATTTTCACATTTGACCACAGAGATAATACGATACTTCTTCCTGATACTAGTCATGTTTCAATTATAAACGAATGACGGGCCGGGGATGGTGATGGAGAGTTTCAAAATTTATGTTGCAAAGTAAGTATAGACCGCTTCAATTTTTTATTTTTCAAAACAAATGACGGTATATACATAAACGTACACACAAATGTATCGTTCATCAATTGTTTGTAAGTAACCCACATTTCTCATAAAATCTTTCATCAAAATGTCGGTTTTAAAGTTAGAGAAATTTCGTGATCAGAAACCCGGAACATTTGTTTATAAATATGGTGATTTTCTCTATCATAAAACTCCCCGTAATTTTAATCGTTTTACTTGTGCTTCAGCGACAGCCTACTGCAAATGTCGCTGTGTATTAAAACGATCAGGAAAAAAAATCAATGTGAATGACAAAAAACACAACGATCCACCACCTGATACTCTAAATAGGAGAAAAATCATAAGAGAGCTCAAAGCAACAGCCGCGAATGGACGTCCTCATGATATTATTTCAAATTTCTATAAGAAGTAAGTTTTAATAATATAGACGTAAATGATTGTTATGTTAATTTCTATTTAAAAAAAATTACGTTGAATTTTTTTTCAAAAAAGTTTATCGTGGGTCCAGTAATTTTTGAAGTGATTTCTTTTTAACATCATTAAGTATCTATCAAGTGATAAAGAATGAATCGTAATCTTTTTTAATTTTATAAAATTTATTTAAATTTAATATTGATAGAAAAATTTATAAAAATAATCGTTATTTGTGTTTTAGTAAACCTTCGCCATCAATAAAAGAAGTTAATGCTTCGCTGAATGTTATTTATCGATCAAGACTTGAGGCACAACCTAAACCACCGCCAACAATAAATGAATTTGTTCTATCCACCAATGATTATCCATTTACAAACAATTATTATTTAGGACGTAAAACTACATCTGATGGTTCCGTTGCACTATTCTTCTCATCATTAGTAATGCTAAACGCTTTAGGTGCAGTTGAAGAAGTAAACGTTGCTACTTCATATGTGGTATGTTCTATTTTTGCATTAATATTTTTATTATTTTATTAATTTTTTTATACGTTTTACAGTCCTTTCCTCAGACTCCAGCAATATCTCAATTAATAACTTTTCACGTTCAAAAAAATAATCGGGTATTATATTCAATTATAAATTATTTTTAAAAATATTATTTATTGGATTTCATATTCACTAATATTAGTTATTTTATTCATTTAATAGTGCATGCCTGGATTATTTGTCATTTGCAGCGCAATCTCGAACAATGTCTATGATGCAATTTGGAATTTTATAATTTCTAAAATTGAAAATTTTAAAGAAAATATCAAATGTATTGTTTGTGATTATAATTCAGATTTTGTTGAAGCAACGCAAAAAAACTTACCTACTGTAAGAATACGAGGATCCTGGATAAATTTTATTAGAGTTAGTTAAATGTAATTAATATTTTTTCATATACTTGATCCTTATTATTATTATCACATAAATTTTTTTTTTTTAGTTATGGACAAGAAAGTGGAGAAGTTTAGGCTTACTTATGGATCCACTTTCGCCTATACTGAAAGCTTGCTGGGCATTACCTCTGCTTCCGCCTGCAAAATTCCTTGAAGGGATTAAAATCCTGGATCTATTTGTAAGCACGAACCCTGATTTTAACGCTGGCTTGAGTTCGTTTGTTTCGTGTTTAAAGTCATGGTGTATTAATTTAAAAGAAGAAATAATTTTTATTGATGACAATGAATATGAGGCAATCAACACGGCTGAAGATTTTTTAAGGAGCATTTTAAATTTACTTGGTGAGAAACCAAGTTTATATAACTATATAGGTAATTCGGTGTTGATTTTGATAATGAAAAAAAAAAAAAAATAAGATTACTTAAAAATTTTTGCGTTAAATGTGACTGATAAATAAATATATTTGTTTCAGGTAATATAGTCAAAGTTTTAAAATCTTCATCAGAGCAGTGGTCTTTGACTACGATAAATACTAAAATTCCTCGTAAAGCATTCCAAGTGAAAATTGATAACACGATTAGAAATCTGCAAAAAGGATTAATAAAAGGCGACTTATCAACAAAGCAATTTTTAATGAAATCAATTGATAATGTATTAGCCAAGGAAATCATTTATCAACTTTCATGCCTGCAATGTAAAATTAAAATTTTAAATAGACTTTCAAAATATACTAAACATAAATATTTTAAATTCTACACTTAATAAATGAAATTTATTGTAACTTTTATAGATGATAATGATAATGGATCACTCCAATCATTAGAAGTGCCTGACCCGAAGTATTTTAAACCACCAATTGAAAGTTACAGCGATAATAGCAGTGACAGTAGTAGAAGAGATGAAGACAGTTATGATGATGATGATGATGAGATTGAAGATCTCAGTGACAATCAATCCGAAGAAACCTATGAAAGTGTTTCGGAGAATGACATTGAAGAGGAAAGTTAAAAAGATTTATTCTCGGGGAGTGATTAAGTGAATGAATTTATATTCAAATGTTAAAGATATTTTCTCGTTAAATAACAATAATAATGATTAATAATAATTACAAGAGTTAATGATAACAAATAACAAATTTTTTTAAATCAGTAAATGTTTCATTTTATTAAAATTTCTACATTTGTAATGGAAATAAAATTAAAGTATTGTTAAACAATAATATCCGAATCATCAGATGAATAATGTATCAGATAATAATAATGATTATGGATTTTAACTTTTCATAAACATAAACCCTTTTACTGCTTTCAATACATCATTAAATGTAAGATAATAATTAGTTAACAAATAGTAGAGTTTATCGCGACGTTGATGTTTAAGCTTATGTGTGTATCAATTATATTTCATTTCATTATTTATAAGAAATAAGCTAAGTTAATTAATTAATTAAAAATAATCGTAATAACATTAAGAAACGTTATAAATTAATAGATAGTAAAAAAGTAAAAAACATAAAATTACTTAATGATTTGTCCAATAACCGTCTCTTTCAACTACTTGGGTGAGGCGTTTATGCATTGAATTTACAGTGTTCCTGCAATAATTCGGACGTAAAGACAATTCATTCCACAATTGGACAACATAATTTTTTAATGCATTCACATTTTTGATTTTATTTTCCGGTTTCCATTTTGTATCCATCAAACCTAAAAATTTATTGATTAGTATTGATATTTAAATTACTTTATTTATATACATTCATTTATCCCAAATGTTTTCAATGGGATTTAAATCAGGTGACATTGCTGGATGGTGAAGTAAAATAATTTCTGGGTGCTCAGAAAACCATTCTTTCACAATTTTAGCTGTGTGTATCGAGCAATTGTCTTGCATAAAATAAATGTTTGGGTATTGGTCTTCAGGGAAGACCTGTCTTGCTGCTGGCAGCATAACATTTTCTAAAACTTCTATATAGTCTTTAGCTACAAATTTTTTTCCAACTTCGACTAATTCCATGAGTCCTAATGAAGTCATACAACCCCAGAAATTCGATGATACCCGGTTTGAGCTCCAGTTTTTAACTACATACTTGGGATTCAGCCGTTCTCCATTTGGTCGCCAACAATATCTATTACAATCCGCAGATGATTGAAAAGTCTAGATATTAGAAATTATACTTAATTAAAGAAACACTAAAATAATTATAGATTTACTACTAAACATTTATAATACCTTCTCATCGGACCAAATAACTAATCCCCATTGATCTTTGGTCCAATGTAAATAATCATTGGCATATTTGAGTCGGTTTTGACGATGAGTTACAGTTAGCTCACCTTTTTTTGCTGTGGGTCGATGAAAGATTACACTTTCTATAATTCGTCTCTGGCCAGTTCTGACAGATATTTGCAAATTAGATTTCTCAATAGATTCTGCAATTGATTGGAATGGATTTTCATCCATGTCATTTCGCAACAAAAGATTGTCGAGTCCTGAAGTCTTTCGTGGACCTCGATTAAATTTTCTTCCATCAATTAGGCCTTCTTCCCCCATTTCCTTATACTGCTTACTCCATTTCTTAATACATTTTTTATCACAACCAACTTCTTCCATTATTTCTTTATCAGTTTTACCATTTTGCTTCATAGTAATGATTTTACTTTTTTTTATTAAATCACTTTCTCTGCTTAAAAGCATAGTTATTAACAAAATGACTACAAGTAAGACTAAAAATAAAATTAACGAAGAAACTGTAAAATTATTCGTTAAATTGCGAATTAACAATTAGAAACTATACAAATAAACACTATCAAATTATAACACTATAAAAATGAACACTATCAACACTAATAAACAAAATTTGTTTTTGAATTACAAAATTTTTTTATGATGTAAAGTATGCTGTTATTGATTAATAAAAGAAATACTTACTCTGGATACAAAGTAATAAAAAACAAATGATATATTAATTTGCTTATTTTTGCATCATGAATTAGTGTTTACTAAATTTAAAAGATTTTCATTTCAAGGATTAATTAATTAAAAGGGTTTTAATTAACAAGATTATGGCGACGAAATTTTACTTTCAGTAAAAAAGTGTATACAAAGAAAATTATACATTTCAATTTTTACTAGGAACTTAAATTGCGCGCCTTCATTTGTTGACCAATAAGGATAAGGAATCAGGAACCACGTTTTTCCGATAATTCGATACTCAGTTAACTTCACATTTATTTTGAATTCTTCTGTTTTAATATAGATAATTATAGAAACAAAAAAAAAGAGGAATAGGATAGAGGAGGATTAATCAAGGATTATTACAAAAAGTAATATTATTATTTAAAAAAGTTGATGAGATATTTTCAAAACATGTAAATTATGATTTTATTTAAAGTTGATCATAACAATTTTTGTAATCGTGTAAAGACAATAGGTTTATTCGTTATAATGTATGTTCATATTTAATTATTATCAGTAGTTCTCTTATGAAATTAATTTAATAAGGAAGGAATAAGCATTTTTAATTATTCGTGACATAAAGTAAATATTAATATTCCTTTAAATACACATCAATTGATTAATTAACTATATATAAATTATTATCGCGAGTGAGCTTCGGTGTGTGGTTATCTTTTGTACGCTACTCATAAATTTGAATTTGAATAATTGGTTCCAATGAAACCAAACGACCGATTGTTTTTGTTTTAAGATAAAAAAATTATTCTCCCAGTAAAACATGCGAGTCGTGACACCAATTACATAAATAAATAAATAATAACAGTAAGTATTGCAGTCCCAGTGTATGACCTACATTTAATAATTTTATAAATTTACTAAATTAATTTAATTCAAATTTATTTATAATCTAAATTTATAGTAATGTCTATCATGTATTAAATTAATTTATTATTTTAGATGATGCCGATTACATTACCCGGTAAATTTCCTGGAAGTTCAGTGTATCTTTTTGGGCCATACACATATCACAAAGATAAAAGATGTAAAATACCTTCATATAGGTGTACTTACCATAAAACTCATCATAAATGCCCAGTTGTAATAAAGAAAGAAAATAATAATTATGTCGAAAAATCAAGACACAATCATCCAAAGCCGCCAAACATTGAAGAAAAAAAAAAAATTACATAGAATGATAGATGATGGATCTATCGAAACAAACTTATCAGCAAAAGAAATTTTTAATGAGCTTCGTCAAAGGTACTTCTTTAGTTTTTCCGATTGATAGATCATTAATTTTATAGTAATAACAGGAAGTAATGATATTTAATTTTTTCAGTGCGGAAAAATCCCAAATGCGACCTTCTGCAGTAAAAGTTAGAGTATCAAAGAAGAGAATTGCAAATTTACCCGTTGAACCTCAATATTTTTACGAGCTAAAGAACTCAATATCGACTTATAAAAAAACATCATGTCTTTTTCGTGGGATAATTGAAGCTGAGGATGGATCTACAGCAATAATGCTATGTCAGGAAGAGCTTATGAAGCATATTGGTGAAGTAAAAGAAATTCTAATCCAACAAACTTATGAGGTATTATTTAAAATCAAATTTTTAAAGCTACTGGCCCTGTTAATCAATTTTATCTTTTCATTTATTTGTTAGTGTGTCCCCGAAAAGCCATCTATAAATGAGCTATTAATTATTCATTTGAGGCGAAATAATATTGTAAGTTGCTTAGTGACTATTATTAAATTTTAAATAAAGTTAATGATTTATACTTTTCCTTGCAGGGTTTGCCGAGTATCTTTATTTTATGTGAGTCATCGACAGAATTACTGTACACAGCGATTTGGAAAAATCTTGTAGCTCGTTTTCCTGATATGGAAAACAATTTAGAAACAATTGTTTGTGATTACGACGTTTCATTGTACTCAGCGATCAACAAATCGTTGAATAAAGTAACATTAAAAGGCAACTGGCTCAATTATATTAGGGTATGTATGCATAAACATGAGTAATTTTTAATACATTTTTATTAGCTTCACTTGTATTTTTGTTTGTTTTATTGTAACTCACAAAGTAGTACCTTTTTTTGAATAGTATGCAGTGTCGTGGAATTGCCAGCTACTAATAGCGTGTTTTGAACTTTTTTTAAAATTATATTTATTATTAATTCTGAAATATGTTATTATATAGTTCATTTTGGTTTTTTTATTCTATAATTCTGAGATAAAAACTGTTGAAAAATTAAATGTTTTATTTTTTATTGTAGTTGATAAGCCGATTTTGGAGGACAAAAGGACTTAAGTTCGATCTTCACCACGACATTCTTCGATATTGCTGGGCAATTCCGCTGTTAGCAGCTAATCGATTTAAAGAAGCATTTGACGAAATAAAAGCTACGATCCGAGATACTGAAGAATGTTATGAAGAAGATGAAGGACATTTACTTTCATTCATTCAACATCTTCAAGATTGGTTATTACCACAAGCTGGAGCAGTTTCTTTTTACAATAATCCTGACGAAGCAATAAATATAAGCGAAGATTTTACCCGGCACATGGCAAATAATCTGGGAGGTTACAGACCAGGCATATTCTCGTATTTAGGTATAATTTTATTTCAATGCTAGAGTATTTCTTTAATTAATGGAACAATTGTTATAATCATACATATCGAATATTATTTCATATTATAGAAAGAATAAGAAGAATAAATGTCGAAAGCATGAGTCGATGGGAAAAATTAGAAAATGGAGCCGAATTACGTGGGTTGGAAAAGTTTCGTTTCATTTCAATCAATGACAATATCAAAGACAAACTTTTACGGCTTAACTATGGAGAGTTAACAATGTTGGAGTTTTTACAAACTGCAATAGAATCCAATGTTAACGAAGAAATTATTAATCAGCTTCACTCACCACAATGTAAGATCGGTTACAAAATTGAATTATTTTAATCATACAAAACAAAAGTAACATATTCTTTTGATATTATTTTAGATTGGAACGACAACAAACAATTACGGAATGAACGAATTGAGTAGAAAGTTTCGTGATAAATATTTTTAACCCTTCACTACCCACGTTCTTTTTAGTGTCTCACATGCACTGCAGCGACATATTAGTTGAATATTGTTGCGTTTGAAATAATTCTCATAACGTGGGTACTGAAGGGTTAATCAGCTCAATTGTAATATAATGCATCGAATAAAATGTTAAAATTTTTTTATATTTCACTGTAAACAATTCTCATAATTTCATTTTTCTCGCAATGTATCTATTAAATCTGCAACATTATTCAATTGAAATGTTTTTATAGTATCAGCTATTCATACTTGGTTGCTCTCGAAAATTCATCTGTTTGATTTGTACTCAAATGCTATTTTATTTGTAATATTTTCATTAATAAGCACATATTTAATGTGATTGGCTTACAATAATACTAAGTTCATCTTGAAGCACGAGATTAGTGTAAAGAGAAAAAATGCAGTAACTCGTGATATGAGCGAAGCACTGGCTGAAGACAAGAGGATGAGCAAAAAAGAAAAAGATGAGACAATACTGCGAAAGAGAAATGAAGACACATTACGAAGCAACAACTTTTTCATTATTCTACAACAACGTTCTTTTCTTCGTGATTATCAATAATTTTTAATTGATGTTTATGTAATGAATATTATAAAAAACGTAAAATAAAAAAAAAATAATTGAATTATAATCTTTTCTTTTTATGCTTAGCAATGTTTTAATAATTATAATATTGAAACCTTCAGGTATTCTTTAAATTAAATTTTTCCTCAAATCCTTTAAATATAATTAATTTGTATTCAAATACTGAAAATTAGATTCAGGTGTTTAAAAATTGTAGTATTATACATTTTTATTATAATTATTGATAATTGATAATAATCATTATTATTATTGAAGAATCACTTTATAGTTTTCAAATAAAAAAATTAAGTTAAAAAAAGTTTTATTCAAAAATTCAAAATGCATTTGTATTTTAATTTGAATAGTAATAATAGTGCCGCATGCCTATACTGCTATTATTATTATTATTATTATTATTATTATTATTATTATTATTATTATTATTATACTAACTTCTATCTACACTGAAATGTGTAGCACTATAGTAAAATTACATATATTTAATTTACATAGAGATGTCAATGAATCGATTTATTTTAGACTAGAATAATTCTTCTACAATTTTAATAATTAATAGAAATCATTTTCACGTTTTTTATTTTTCATAGACTTATTTTACATAGAGATATCTTTCCTATACAAATATCCGCTAAAAGTATATTTCATAGAAATGTCGTACATAGTCAACTATACATAGAGATGTTTTCGTGGCTGAAATTTACTGTGTCCAGGCAAAATACATGGCGCTGACTGTATATGCTCTTTACTACACGTATTTATAGATGACTATCAATTATCTCGATGATTTCTATTTACGGCGTAACGGTAGTAGAACAGATCAGTATCGGGGTCTCCTAGTTTTGATAACGTCGTCATTACCGACGACAAATAAAAAAAATAAATATTTAATGGTTTTTAGAAAACAAACAGTAGCGCTATCTCTCTACATAGCTAAAACTAAGTCATAATCTAGATTTGTTGATTAAAGTGATTTCTGTAAATATTAACTGAAATATATGAATTATAAAAATGTAATATTTTTTAATCAAAAGAGACTCAAAAGTATTAAATATTAATCGTGCTACTGTTTATTTCTAATTTTAATGGATACTTAAGTGATATTATCAATAATTAGATAGAAACTAAAAATCTGACCTAATTTAAGACAAAATTAAAAAATTTCATCCAAATTATAACTCGCATCGAATTGCAAGCCGGCATCTGATCTTAATATTATAAGCAAACATTCGTAAATAAATATTTAAAATATAAACCTAATGATCTGGCCTTATTTAGGATATAATTATAAAAATTTCATTCAAATCATAACTCACAAAATTGTGAGCTGGCATCCCATCTCAATATCGTAAATTAACATGCAAAATTACAATTTTTTTATAAAAAATTAAAGATCTGGCTTAATTTAGAATAAAATTATAAAAATTTTACCTAAATTATGACTTACACAAGTGTGAGTTAGCATCCGATCTAAATATCATAAGCTAAAATTTATAAATAAATATTTAAAATGTAAATCTAATGATCTGGCGTAATTTAGGATAGAATTATAAAAATTTTATCCAAATTATGACTCACAAAATTGTCAGCTAGCATCCCATCTCAATATCGTAAATTAACATGCAAAATTACAATTTTTTTATAAAAAATTAAAGATCTGGCCTAATTTAGAATAAAATTATAAAAATTTTACCTAATATAGCTTTCATTAAGTTGCAAGCCGGCATCCGATCTTAATATAATAAGCTAACATTCATAAATAAATATTTACAATATAAACCTAATGATCTGGCCTAATTTAGGATAGAATTATAAAAATTTTATCCAAATCATATCTCTCAAAATTGTGAGATGGCATCAAATCTAAATATCATAAGCTAAAATTTATAAATAAATATTTAAAATATAAGCCTAATCATTTGGCCTAATTTTGAATAAAATTATAAAAATTTCACCTAAATTATGACTCACAAAGTATGAACTGGCATCCAATCAACATATCTTGTAAAAATGTGCGTAATTTAATGTTTTTTAATAAAAAACCACAGTTGAAACGAGTTTTTTCTTAGGAGAATTATTTGGCTGTCTGCAAAGTAGTTGATGATACTCATTTCTTTCATCAGTCATTTCAAAATTAGTGTACCGCGATCGCCGGCGTTGTAATCTCAATGCTGATTTTTTTCTTTTATCCACATTATCTGCAATTCAATGTAATTACATATTAATTAAATTCATTTTTACACTGAAATATAAATATAAATAATTTAATCAATGGAAATTATATTATATAGAAATAATGATGTAAAACCGTTTTTAATTTGTGAATAACTGGTATCACGACTCCATGATTTCTCTTGTAATTAGATAATAAAAAAAAATATTTTTCAAACAGACTATATTATTTTGTTATTAGAAATCAAAAAATCTAATAAAGATCACAGTTCACTGAGAAAAAAAATTTACTTTTGAAAAGAAATAATATTTTTCTGACATAAAATTAATTTTCAATCATTTTATTTCTTGGCTAAAGAAATTAAAATATTTTTCGAAGTAACTTTCTCAAAATGTTTTCTCTATTGAGAAAAAATTTTCAATTTATTCTTTTAAAATTAATTTTTTGTAAATAAAGAAGTTTTTTTGTAACAAAAAAAGTACTTCGGAAAAAATTATTAGTCCTTCAGGTAAGAAATAAAATTTTTGTATAATTCCAAAAAATTAATTTTTTGTCACAAAAATGTTCTTTCGTTTCAAAATAAATTTTTCATAGCAGTGTTTATATGTTTTTGTGTCATCATAGTTTTATGGTATCGTCATAATATTTCTTTCAAATAGTTTCTTAATAATTGTTCTGGCAGGAATTGCTTCGAGACCTGACCATAACATATCGACTCCAACCGCGTGGCTTTGTTAGATTATTAGTCGAGAATTCAATTAATCTCGATATTAAAAAAAGAAAAATCATGGAAAATCCTACGGGACAGAAATGAAAAAATATAGAAATAATTCAGATTATTTCGTCTTCCAATAAGTCTGTTAATGACCAGTAGCTACAACGTTTCTAAAATATTACCCAATAAGTATGAAATTATTAATATACAATTAAATTTTTGAAATTTATTGAAAGCGTAATCTTCTTATACAAAATTAATTATCTGGCCTAATTTGAGGTAAAATTTGACAAATTTTACTCAAATTATAACTAACATAAATGTGTTAGCTGGCATCCGATCAGGAAATGAAAACAAGACGCATAAATTAAATTTATTTTTATAAAAGCAATGATCTGGCCTAATTTGGGATAAAATTTCAAAATTTCCCCAAAATCATAGCTAACACACGTGTTAGCCGGCATCTGATCGAAAAATAAAAAGTTAACATGCATAATTCAAATTACATTTAATAAAACTAATGATCTGGCCTAACTTGAGATAATTTTAAAAATTTTCTTCAAATTATAGTCTACACGAAAGTGTAGTCCGGCATACGATTAAAAAAAATTAAAAGCTAACATGCCAAATCAAGTAATTCTTCACATAAAAGCAATGATCTGGCTTAATCGGACATAATGAAAAGTTAATATACTTATCTATAAGAAATTTAATAAATTCTTTCATTGTTATAACTATATCGTAGTACGTTGATTACGACAAATAATATATTTTCCAACCGCCGCTGTAGATGGTTGCAGATCCTTCAATATACTCGATACTACTCAGACATCTTAGTTGTCCTATTTTCAACTGTATTCGCAGTGGTCTCATTTTTATCAGTGCCCTAAAATTAATCGAGATATAATTTCAAATAAATTTATTTTTAGTAATTATCAAGACACATTTGTGGAAAAAATGTATACTTTCCACCACATTCGTACTTTCACGTGTGTCGTACTTTTAGCTATATCTTAATAATAATAATTATCATATACAGGTAATATTTTTCGTTACATTCAACTTACTTTCAAATATATGTTCCATATAAAATGTTTCAGTTAATACCACTATTAAAGTGCTACTATTTTTCTTGATTTTTCGATAGTTTATAATATGAACATTTAATCCACCAACAGCATAGTCATTTATTAAATTTATATTCACATCTTCTCCGTACGTGTAATAGGAGAACAAAATACGTCTTCTGTAAATAAAATATAACATTATTGATTTAAAGATCAGAATTTCTACTTTTATTATAAAATTTGCAGATATTGAAAATTCTATTCTGCTATGAATCTTAATTTGTTGATTGGAGCGAAGAAACTGCGGGCATAAAAAAATTTTAGCAGCAAAAGTTATGCAAAATTTTATTTCCTATAATGTCTCTGTAAATTTTTTCATATTTTAAATATTTTGGCTGTGATTTACAAGTTAAGATTCATAGTATTTTAAAATTTTAAGTATACTGGATATATCTATTATTTATTGTTATTTAAAATTACGGCGCAAATCCTAGTCCTGTCGATTTATTAATAAAAAATAATTTATTTTAAAAAAATATCCATTGCATTTTGCGTTAAATAATAAATATTAAGAAATTAACTTTACTTCAATATTTCATAATGAATGGTTTCAATTGTGCATAATTATGGATTTTACTTTAGAAAATATACAAATCTTGGAATAATTTTGATTCTTTAACCAAATTTCTCTCATAATTTTTGGATAGGAACAATGTTCTCGAGATAATTCAAAAATTAACATCCATTATTATGAAAAGTTGAAACCGTTCATCATAATCATTTGTTTATTTAAAATTTAACATTTAGGAGCTTACGTTCAAGTAGAATTAATCGGTTGTTTATCATCGGACCCATTCTTAATGGTAGACTTCAATAAATTTTTATTTTGCGGGTAGTGTATTTAAAGCCCTAAAAAAAAAAATTTTATTTTTTTGTCTGTATAAATTGGTGATGTAAGAAACCTATAAATACCTGATTTATTAATGACAATAATCCATTATCTTATGTCGCACATCAAATTTTAAATCTCTGGCTGTAACTTCGCTGTTTAACCAATTATTAAGAGAATGAGCGAAATTAAAAGTATTTAGTAACTCAAATATTATAATCAGCAGATAAACAACATTTCTGCCCAATATAGATTCTTTATAATTGTTCGGGCATGGCTAGCTTTGAGACCTGACAATAACATAGCGATTCCAACCGCGTGGCCTCGCTAAATTATTAGGCGAGAATCTCAACTAACCGTACAATAAAAAAATCACAGAGAATCCTACTAAGCAGAAATTATATTCTGTAGAAGCAATTTGGCAATTCCTTTTGACAATTTTAATCCTCTTCACTTCAGTAAATCTACCAATGACAAACAGCTACAAAGTTCTACTATTTGAGCGACTGAAACATGTCAAAATAAATATGAAATTTTTAATATAACGTTAGATTTCAATATGTAATGAAATTATGTTTTTATACATCAAATATCCTCTTAAAATTAAATAATAAACAATATTGAATAATTGAAATAATAAATTAGTAACCTTACCAAATGCCTGTACAAAATCATAAAAATCAGCCGGAGAAGAACGGGCATCAAGTTGGCGAAAATGATTATCAGATGATTATGTTGGAATAAATCCAATTGCTCTCTAAAAGTTGATCTTTGACACTTTATTTTGTTTAATAAATAATATGTTTTTAGTGAATAATCCTATTTTTAACCTAACAGCTTGTTTGTTTTCATGATGCTGGCAATACACGCCATGATACATATACGCGTGCATCATGTTTCAGAGGTGGCGCTTCAGTCGATTGCGCGCGTAGTTTGAACTGATAGGCCAGTGTTTTTACAAGCTCAATGATTAAATCTGACAAGGTTTTTTTTTTAAATAAACAAAAATAAAAGACACATGTCAAAGATTAGAAAATTTTTTTTTATTGATTGTGTTACAAAAATATTTCTTTTAAAAACAGTTAGGATGAAATTCATTGACATAAAAACTACGAGTAATTACGTGGATAAGTCGTCGGAAGTTTGTAATGATTTAGTAATGGCAATGGTGGTTGAGGTGGTGATGGATAGTGATAAGGAAAATTGCTAATTACTTGATTAAAATTAGCCGGCTGATGTTGAGTTTGAGGTTGCGGGGGAGGCATGTAAGTAGAAGTGTGCAGATGTTGAGGTGGTACTAGTGTGGGAGGCCCATTAATTGGTTGTTGTTGAGTTACCTGAGATTGATAATATACATTGTTCCACAATTGCATACACGATTGCACTGTCTGTAATAACGATTAATTAATTAATAATTTCTGACCTATACTTTTTTCTTACTTTCTATAAATAACAAACTTTTCATTTTGTATACCCAAGTACATACAATTGGATACAATAATAGGGAATATTTTTTATGTTGAATTATTTACTTTTAAAAACTTATGTAAAATTATATACGTAATACGATTTTACAGTTACCCGGGAAAAATTGTTTTTGATTTACGTAGATCTACGCTATTTCTATAGATGTGTGCCAATTTTTTGATCAAATTATATCTACTAAGATGTATGTAGACCTACAAAAAATTTACAGGGTATATGAAATACGAGATGTACGCAGATCAACGAAGATTGAAAAATTTTTTTCTCGTGTAGTTTATTAATTCTAATTAACTTTCTTAAGAATTAATGGTCAAGAAGTAAGCTTTGCACCCGAAGCTTTTGGTACATTATTTTTTTATAATATCTATTACAAACATACTGCATTACACTTATTACTTTCATTAAAACCGAATACGTATTATACACGGAAAAAACATCTTTTTTTATTTTAAGTTATCAATTAAACTACTAATCATGACGTAATTTATCATCTTAATATTCCGTTTTACATGATTACTTACGTTTATAAGTAAAAAAAAATCTTTTAGTTTTTTCGACTGGGTTCATGAAATTGGTATGATAACAGTATAATTAATTTTTTAAATGTCTCAAAAAAAGTTATATGGTAAAATTATTTGAAAATTGCAATTTAGCAAGTATATTACATTTATTGACCTCAACTATAAATACTTACGTGAATCATTGAAGTGACTTCTTTTCTCAGTTCAGCTACCTCTTTCCTCAATTTGAACAGTCCCATCTCCGTTTTCTTTATTCGACTACAAATTTTCTCCTCAAACGATTTTTGATCACTTGAATTTTTCAATATAGCGGCATTTCCATTTCTGCTCTCTTTTTCTTCTTCTATTTTTCCTTCATTAACTTCTTTTTTTTCTTTTGCTAGTTTTAGGGGTATGTCTTTTTCTGTGTCATCCATCCTTTGATTACCTTTTTTTTGAAATAGGAAAATGATTATACCAAAGATAAAAGCGTCCCAGGTAACTGCTTAGGAACCAGTACCTGCTCATTCCATGTCTTTGTATGTCTACATTCAAAAATGCAGGTATACAAATACATGGAGGAAGCAGGTACTGGTTTCTAAACGGCTACTGGGGCTCTTACCTTACAATTATTTTGCTAAGATAAATAAATTAATCTTATTTTTTTTTGTTACCTGATGAGATTGTTGCAGATTTGATTTTCTTGTTACTGTCTTCACTATTATATGTTCCTTTTGGCGTTCTTGTAGATTGGCTTTCTCTTTTTTTTGTCAATTTAACATATTTCTCTGTAAAAAAATGAATTCAAATTAATTTTATTATTTACACTACAATTTTTGGTATGGTTTCCTTACTTGGCTGTTCATCATCTATAGCAGGTGTACCTGATTCTGGTGTCCGAACTCCTAAAATTTTAATATTTTTTTTAATAATAATACTCAAAAATGACTTAAATTAAATTAATTGTATTAATATTTTTAACTTCCCGCTGAAAAAATTGAAAATTTTCTAAAGTTAGGAATTTGTTTTTTATTTTCTTTATATCGGTTTTTTTAAAAATAATTTATTTATCTATTGAAGAAAGCTAAAAAATTGCCTCTTGTCTGCTGATTTTAGTATCAAAAGTGGAATAAATTAATTTTCTTTGACATTTTCGATCACTTGCACTTTTTCTAGTTTATTGAGTTTGGCATTTTTTTTTTTTTAATTTTGAAGAAAGTTTTTCAAAGTATAATCCTGATAAGTCCACAGTGCATAAATAAACATCAAAATATTTTAAGTAAAAAAGTTCAATTGTTGGAAATAAATAATCACAAGAAAAATTGTAAGGAACTACTGCAAATTTTATTTTCTTGCCATAACTATATTCTAAATATAACTTTCTGGCCTTTTTGCTTACTTTGTTTATAAAATTTTTGATACGGATTGGATTCTGTCATTGTTTATTATACTCCCCTTTATTTTTTGCACAAAAAATTACAATACAAACAAGTTTTAGGTTATTATCCCTTCTTTTTTACAGTTGGAGTTTTATTTTGATGTGACTTTTATTTATACATTCTGTTGTGTTTTATAGAGGGCCTCATGCGTGTCAGATGCTATTAATATATATTTGAAATCTTCAATATTTAAAAATAAATTATCAATAAATATTTAGTTTTTTTATTGTAAGGATTTTTCTTAATAAAAATTTTTATTTACGTAATTCAATAAAAAATATTACGGTTCAAAAGCTCATTTTATAATTATTTTAATTGAACTCATTTATAATAAAAAAGAAAGTAGTGAGGATAAGTAATAAAATATACAATAATTTGCTTTTAATGATTTTTCTTATATTTACGTTGAATCATGATGTTACAAATACAGGGTAATAAAATTTTTTTTTCCACCCCTTCCTCGGTTTCGACGGCGCCAGTTGGCTCGCGCTCTCCCGGCAGCTTGTCGTCTTGGAGGCTTAACTAAAAAATTAATAAAAGTCAATTAAAAAATCGATAATTAATTCTGATAAATTAAAAAAATTATTTTAAAAGTTAAATAAATATTTTGTCTGTGTAACTACCTTCAAATATTGTTCCATTGGTTGCTGACTCTGATCCATCAGCTGAAGGAGTTGATCTTTCAGCTGATCCATCATTTATAACGTCGTTTCCTTGTCCACCTCCAGGAACTTGATTTACTCCCGCTGAGCTTGATGCTCGCGTGTCAACGCCATCAAACCCGAGCGACGTATTTTTCGGTGTTAGAGCTGCTGGTTGTACCGTTAATAGTTGAACATCTGCTTTGTTGTCGGAAATAAATTCGTTGTAGGACTTAATGGCCGCTTCAATTTCTTGCCGGCGCTTGAGTAATTCTTGCTCTGCAAAAGAAAAATATATTTTTATACTTTATAAAAAAATTGTGATATGTTTATTAGTTTCATGAACAAAATCTTACTCCGTGCTTCGTCCTCCATAGTTACTGTAACAGAAAAAAATATTTATTATATTAGTTCAATGATTTTCATAAATAACAGAAAGGTTCAAAATCGATTTACGTATATAATACTGAAGTTAGCCGTCAGCTGTTAATTTTAAAAATTTCAATAACAAATTAATTACAATAAAAAAATGCTTTTAAAAATTTTCACTTGTAATTTTTATTAATTTTCACACGTGGAATTTTTTAATTAAATTTTTTTTATAACAATTTAATTATTATAAAATTCTAAAATAATTTTTAATGTCTGTCAACTTCAGTGTCACTTACGTATATAATAATATAGAATATTAACTTTAATTTATATTTACATGATAAAAGATTAAAACACTTAAAATAACCCCTGAGTAAAACCTTTTAATCAAATAAAAATGGCGGATAGATAGAAAATCAGCCACAACTATCGCACCTTTAAAAAAATAATTATTCTATTAATCTGTTATATTTAAAAAAATTAATTTTTGTAATATGAATTATTCATAAATAACAATCCATAAAAATTAAAATAATATTTTAAATAAGAACGTACAAAGAATCTCACAAATGGCAATTTCACAGCAAGTTAAGACGCAGTGGGTTGCAGTGAACTTTTTAATACGGCACGCGTTCTTGGAGAAGTAATGTGACACCGACCACAACATCTCTTTGATTTTAAGTCACTATTTTCATTAAAAGCATAACAATTGGTTAGAATTTCCGCACTAAATTTAAATCATAAAAAATCAGAAAATAAATTGTTCCTTCCTTACTTAATTTAATATACTTATATTATTTTGATAAAATAAAAACAAATGCGCGAAGCAACTTTTATACTTCTATGTGGATATGAAAAATTGTAGATATAATTATGTTTCATCGAAGTAGCTGTGAATCCCTTTCTGATAGCGAGAAAGACACTATTGAATGGGAAAGACAGTCTTATATTGATAAAATTTTGAGATTTTCTAAGTAGCTTCTAATTATTTACAATATATAAATCGTTGAAATATATCAATGGTATACATTTATTTTTTTGAATATAATAGTTTTCAAAATTTTAATGAAAAAAAAATTTTTTCGTTTAATTTCCTACAAAACCTGGTGTTAATGTCTTTTTAAAAATGTTTTGCACGTTTCATAAGCGAAGTGGATGAGGTTGTACTCTACACTGGCATTACAAAAATCAAGCGATTTTTTTTACTAAAATTGTCTCTATTGATTTTTTTTTTTTTTTTTTTTTTGTTAAAATAATATTGTAACGACATTAAATAACCTTTTCAGTGAATTAAGTGAATGCTTACTTGACTTTAATTACTTGCTGTAAAATTCAAAACACATGTATAGTTAATCCAAATAGAACTAAATAAATTACGTCATAAAAATTTAATAAGTATCGAATATCACTTATAATTTTTTTTTCTTTACGAATAATACCAAAATTATTTCTAACTTGAAATTATATTTAAATATTTATCAACATTCACAACACAGACCAAATGGTATTTTATTTTTACACTAGTTGGTACAATTTTGTTGTTTCTACAATTTTTCTCAATTTAAGTACATAAATATATTTTTTTTTTTTCATTATCGTCGCAAAATTTACATTTTATACAATTCGTTTCTTTCTTAAATATCTAAATTAAATTTCTTTAATCTTTTAAATTTTGTGAAAAGTTCGTCGAGATTTGTTTTTTTTAAGAAATAAACCATAAAAAAAATTTGTTCCCTTAGATGTTGAAAATATGAAAATTTTTAAAAAATTTGCAAAAATTATTTTTAATTTTATTACTTGTGGTCAAATTTTTGACCACTTTTACCAATTTTCTTGTAGAAGTTCAAACTTTTAATAATTATAATTGTTATATATAATATTTCATTTTAGAAGTACGTACGAAATATTAGTTCTGGTCAAAAATTTTAAAAAACATATTTTTGGAGAATGCAATTTTTAATAACCTTTGCTTAAAAATTTTTATAGAACCAATAGGAAAGCCACAATTTCCAAGCAACAATTAATTATGAATAGTTGATGAAAAATGAAATCGTTAATAATTTGGAATCTGAATTTTAAAATTACTGTGATACTATTGGTCCAATGAAAAACTTTAGTAAATAACAGTTGATTAGCATGAAATTGTCAACAATAAATGTTTTTAATTATTTTTCGATAGAATAAATATATTCGCCGTAATTTCCAAAATTGCGACTCATAATAATCACAAATTCGAATCATATTCTGTATGAATCGTAATTGCTAAATTTGAAACACTTTATTGGTCGTGAAAAATCATATTTATATTTTTTGCAGATAATGATGTATTTTTACGAATAATATTTTCACTGACATTTAAAAATGAAGATTCATCGGATTCCTAAAAACTCGAACTGATTAATTAAGAATTGTTTTTTCATAATTATAACTAAAATATCAGCGCTATGAAAAATTAATAAGGTACGTTTTTTTTTAAGAGAAACACATTTTTAATGTCTAATTTAAATAATTTTATAATAGGATCAATAGGAATAACGTCATCATTTCTACGTTAAAATTTGTATTAATGAGTGGTTTAAATTTTTCATAATTATTAATGTTAAGTTTGAAATCACCACAAAAAGTATCGGTCAATCAAAAAATTATAAGCAATACTTTTTTGCGAGAATGACATTTTTAAAAATTTTCGTGCATAAAAATTTTTTATTGGACTAATATTTTCGCCATAATTTAAAAATTACAGTTCATAATAAATGTTTCAAATTTAAGACAATTATTGTGAATACTATCTTTGAAAATACAATTTTTCTATTAGCTCAGAGTAGAATAATCACGAGAAACGTATTTTGAAAATTAAAATTTCTACAATTTTTATCATAAAAATATTTTTACACAACCAATTTTCACCTTTGCATAAAAAATTCAAACCATTTAATACAATTATGATTTTATCAAATTGCGATTTAACAAAACCAACTATGTAATTGTTGGCTTAAAATCCTGTTACCCCTAGCATAATGTAAATATAAAATTGTGCTTTTTTTTACATTTGTGTCTTTAGTCTCAATCTTATCTATAACTTCTCCATCATTGAATTTTCGTTTCCTGTCTTCGCATCAGTAAAAAAATAATTTATTAAAATATATATTCAACTTTATTAACAAAAAAATCAACTTACCGCAAACAGATTTTCTAAATCAGTTTACTGTTTTTATACAGTAGCAATCAACTTCTCCATCATCAGATTCTCGTCCATCTTTGAATGTGATAATATAATTTCCTAAAAAATAGTAAATATTAGTATTAAGTGTTCTATATGAGTAAACTGTATATTTGTCATTGTTTCAGTCGCAAAGCAGACTATTTTTGTTATTAAGTCGCGAAGCAGACAATTGTTTCAGTCGCAAAGCAGACTATTTTTGTTATTAAGTCGCGAAGCAGACAATTGTTTCAGTCGCAAAGCATAAGATTTTTCAGAGTTATAAAGAAACTCTTCTTTGCCAAGTCGCGATGCGGACTTAATTTTTTCAATGTTCGTTCACTTATGAACAAAAATACAAAAAAATTGTGATTATGAAAATGCCCACCTCCGCCCTCTTACCACCACTAATGGCAATAAATTTAACATGCAATAGCTGTAAGTATTATGAATGTTGATTTTAAAAATTTATACAAAAGTAATATTGATGATTTCAATAATTCACATAGACTTTTAACTGCAATTTTTTTTAGTAATTGATTGTTACCATTTAAATCATAATAAAAAAATTTGATAAAAATTGGATATGTTCATTATCATCAAGTAACAATAATTAAAATTTTTCTGATTTCATTTTTCATTATCACATATGTTTTAAAGCCGACTTTTGTATACTGATTTCATTTCTAAAGTGAATGTTTTTCAATTCTTCATTTAATTGTAAAATTGTTAACCATCCTTATTTTATTAATTATAAAACATACTAGGAGTTCATTGTTGCTATATGTAAAATACATATACATTAACAATATCAATTTCATTACTCTTTCATTTATGTATGTTGGCAATGTAAAAATAATTTTCTATCATAATTATCAACTTTAAATTTGGATGAGTGGTAGGGTAGAAGTACCGCTTGTGGCTACTGTAGCGTTTATGGCCATTTATTGTTCAAATCAACGATAGAAATGAATTTATATTAATGAACCATTACAAACTCAATTTGTTTTAATAAAAATTTTTTAAAACTCACCAAAAATATGGTCATAATATTATAATCTTTTATAAATTAATTCAAACGTTAACTGGCCAAAAACGGTGCTAAGGTGGCCAAAGACGGTATTTCTACCCTATACAATAATAGAAAAATCTCATTGTTTTTCAATTCTCTTTCTTCATAATAAGGAACAATAGTTCAAAAATGATTTAAAGAGCACTATAGCAATATTATTGATGAGATTGTATTTTGATCATTACCATGATATTATAAGTTGTTAAACGATGCAGAATTCTTACACATGTCAAATAAGTCACATCGTATGTGTTGAATTCCCTTACTAAAATCACTTTTAATATTATTAATGTTGTACTTGTTACTTCTTCGATGGGCTGCGTAATAGTGGTAATTGTTAAAATTAATTACTGTAAAAAAATTAGAAGATTGTGCATCTTCAGGCCCTGATTCAATAATCAAATTTACATTAAAATTTTTATCCGTAATGAATGTAATTAATTTTAATTCCAATGCGTTACTTATTGCAATCGTTGAACCTTCATTACCCCACAGTTTATCCCAAGCTACCATTCTAATGAAGTCATATAATTCTGGATTCTCTACAACAAAACTTTCACCATTATCGTCTTTAGCTTCCACTTCGATAAAACCGGTCTTACATAATGTATCGTAATATTTTTGATATTTAAGAATTTGAGTAATACAGCAGAGTTTGACTTCTGCATATTTCTTCTCATCATTAAACAGTAATTTGGCTATAGAACGATAAAAACAATTACCATCTGGTTCGACGTTATAAACAATAAAATGTTTAAGAAGTTCTGAAGAGAAAGAATCAGTCATAACTTTTTCATCATCTGCATCGAGGTAGGGCACGAATTTAACAGATAAATTTCTCATATAAATACTAAGGCCTTCAGTAAGATCACGGTTGTTTTCGATAATTTATTCAATATCTCGAAGACACTTACTGTCTTGTATTTCTTGAAGAATTTTATGAATTTGAGTTGAAATACAATTTTCAAGAAAATTCATGTTTGGTGAAATTACCAAATTACTTACTTTCTTGGTGGTAGCTTTATTGACATAATAGGTTAACTGTTCATCTACATCGATCATTTTGATTTTTATTCCATTCCAAGTTGGCAAATCAAATTTTGGAGAGCCACTTTTTCTGTGAGCAGCAATGAAATGCCAGTTTACTTCATTTATTATTGTTATGGGGATAACTGATGAATATGTAATATTAGGTAAATACTTAGTAATGTTGACGAAATTATGCTTTGATCGTTCAACACCAACAACAATCACATTTATTTTTAATGCAGAACAAAGAACATAAAAAGCACCATGATTACCCCATTTTTTTTCGCACGCAATGTTACGTAAGAAATCATTGACAGTAGGGTATTGTTTATCGTCAACCGGAATACCACCATAATATATAATGGGTTCATATATGGATTTATTAGTTAGAACATGATTGATTATAAAGACTTTGATATTGATGTATTTTTCCTGATCACATAGAACAACATCGGCAATTGCTCGATATAAACAATTACCATCTGTTAAAACATTTGCTAACAAAAATTCGTTATTTAGTGCACGATTTATTTTGGCATCGTTAGCAGATAATTCGGAAGTTTCTAATGTATATTTATCAATATTCACGGGATATTTGATGACATCGGTTGTATTTTTTGTTATGGAATCTTCAATGTGATTGCAAATTCTAGAAATAAGTTGACTTTGTACCTGCCAAATATTTTCAATAACTCCAATATCTTCACTCTCAGCTATATCGAACAATAATTGTTTAATTAATGCAGAAGATACATCCAAACTGTCGTTGTCAACTTCTTCTACTTCTTCAACTTCTTCTACTGTTGAATTTTTCGTTTTCATTTCTTTTTTTTGTTTTGCTTTTATTTGAGCTTCAAGAATGTAGCTTGGTTCGCGAATTTTCATGTTGCGATTTTTTCGACTATCTATTATTTCCGGAAGCACACATTCTTTATAAAACTTAGTTAGTTCGGATTCCATTTTTGTTTGCCAAAAGTTATTATCTCTTTCAATTATCTCATATTTTAAGCCTTTTGGAGTCCATACTGCAAAATAACATTTTTTTCTATCGGTGATATGCAACTGCCCTTGCACTTGATAATAATAATTGTGTCTGTTTTTTAAACACCCAGTTTTTGAATCAAAAATAGCCGTTACTGCTTTCTTTCCTAATTCAAGGGCTTCATCTGGTGACAGATGTTTTATTGATTCTAGACATTTAACTTCAACTATAAAATCGTCACCAATGAGACCATCTGGTGTTGCACCTAAATATTCAATATATTTGTCGATAAAGAGCCCACATGGTTTTATTTCTTCCCTTGCGACTTTCAAATCATTCTGAAATCAGTCTGAAAAAATCCTGGAAACATTATGGAATCATGATGGTTCCAGAGTGTTTCCAGAGTGGTTTTGTGCCTATTTTCCAGCATGAAACCAGAGTGAACCCAGACTAAAGCCAGAATGGAATCAAATCAAAAAAAACCGTCACGCTCGGGAATCGAACCTGGGACCGGACGCTTGAAAGACTAATTCTTTACCAGTTTACCAATGAGACTTATTTGAATAGCAGGGTTTCTAACAACTACAAGCATTTTTCGCAAAGTTACAGACATTTGAAAAATAAAAAGCGATTTTTTTCAAAAATTGATATTTCGAAAACGGCTGGGCAAAAAAAATTGAAAAAAATCATGGAGGTCTTTTTCAATGGGTACTATAACATAAAAAATTTTCAAAAAAATCGGAGATGCAAAGGCAGAATGCTATCCGATTTGGCGTGGAATGCCCCATATAGACTGTTAACTAATTGAAAGTATTTTCGAATTACAAAATTTGTTATCTCTTATTTTGTAGAATGAAATGGTTGTTAATTATATAGTCGAAAAATGCTATATGATTATCAATTTATTAACTATTTGTCGTCTAACTGTTAATATAATTAGGTAAATTATGAAAACTCAATACACTACACTCGTGTTAAAGTTATCATAAATATACTAAGGACAAAATTGAGAATTATTCGAATTTACTCTGAAAAGCGCTAAACCCACGTTGAAAACATTTTCAAGACATTCTGAAAACACTCTAGTTTCATTTTGAATTCACTCTAGTTTCATTTTGAATTCACTCTAGTTTCATTTTGAATTCACTCTAGTTTCATTTTGAATTCACTCTAGTTTCATTTTGAATTCACTCTAGTTTCATTTTGAATTCACTCTAGTTTCATTTTGAATTCACTCTAGTTTCATTTTGAATTCACTCTAGTTTCATTTTGAATTCACTCTGAGATTACTCTGAATTCACTCTGGGATCACTCTGGATTCACTGTGATTTGACTCTGGAAAAAAGGCACAAAACCACTCTGAATCCACACTGGTTTCAATATGATTTCACTCTGACTCTGAATACAGAGTGATTCCAGAGTGAGGTGAAGGTTGCAAGGGTTGTGGTTCAATTCCAAGTTTCTTTGCCAAATCATTTAATGCTCGTTTTTCAAAATCACGGCCAAACAGAATTGAGCTAACATTATTCAATACTGGTGGATAGACAATTCTTTGTACCAACGATGAACATGAAGTAGTAGCTCTGCGACAACATATCGACCCAAAATTCGATGCAGTTATGATATCTCGCCGATATTGATGCCACTTTGCCGAATGAGCTTGATCCATTGTTTCCTTCATAATTTCATCACGTTTCTTTTGTCGATCTTTCAATTTTTCGAAGTGTTCTTCTTCTTTTCGGTTGTATTCGTATAAAGGCATGTCATCGTCTTCTACTTTTCCGTATGATTTGTCAGCGCCGTAAAATCGTCGATGAGACCTGCCTTTTAGTTTCCTGGATTTTTCAGTTCGAAGTGCCTGAGCCTTCTTACTTTTTTCCAACTTCGTTAATTCGGAAGGAACTTTCAAGCCCATGTGTTGATGAATTTTTGTTCCAACTTCCTGAGTATCTGATTGAATTACAGCAATAGCTACTCTGGAATTAAACGAGTCGCGTTGGCTGTAATTAATTCGTCTTCCTCCCAAAGTTTTATTAGCTATAGAATTAAGCCCTTCAACTTTGTTCGTTGTGAGATTATCTAACAGGCTATCCGCATGCTTAGATAACCTTGAAACAATTTGAATAATAATTGGATACATTCCAACAAGTTCTAAACTTGCGATAATGTTTTCTTTTATGCCTTCACAGCCATTATCAGTTTTGTTTGAACACTGGCTATGGTCACCAAAAAAATGTTTCGGCATATTCGTTAAAATATCGCTCAGTTTGTTTATTTGTTCATCTCGATCGCAATTACTTTTCTTAATCTTTTCAACATTATTTTCTATATATTTACGCATTTTTACCGCGCTTTCTTTAACATACTTTCGCAATGTCATAACATTCATCACTGTTGATGTTGGAATCTTTATTTCTGATGCATTAACAATGTGCCTACAGAAGTTACGGAACAAGTGATTTTTACATTCAATCTTCTCAACTCCAATGCCATATTCTTTGTAAGGGTCATTGTTAACGATAGATTGATGAACACTACTATCGCCATCTCCAATGAAACTTTTATAAATCAATCCGTGCGAGTTAATACTTTTTGTGAAGCCCTCTACAATAATATCAGCTTCCATTCTTGTCGATGGATCATTACGAGCATAATTTTTGAAACATAAATGATCAGGTGGTTTTTCCAGGCCGCGTTTTAAAGATGAAGCACAAAATGAACAATATTTATTTCTCATTCCACAGTACAGTATTCGTCCAGTACGTAAGCCAATAATAGTTGCGAAACCCGACAAAGCATCATACCTTCCATTTTTGTATGAACGTTTAGACCAGGCGCCATCAACAATTACTGTTATGTACGGAATTTGAGTACCATCGTGAATAATAAAATCACCCTCTTTAATTGCTAATTCTCTTTCCATTTCTGCTGCTTCAGCCATTTCTTTCTCTGATGTTCCCCTAATAGAACTTTCAATCTTCTGACGATACTTCCGGTAAGTCTTATCTGTCATGAAATGTATATTCATAGTTGCTAGCTGTTCTTTCAAGTTTGTATAGCCTATACCACTTATCAATGATCCTAAAACAGCACTTTCATTTAATGACATTGAATTTGTCGATTTCTTTGACTCAGACCAAATACTTGCATGTTTAAGACAATTTTTGCATTGCCAATACATTTGAGTCAATAATCCTTGATCAGTGGAACGTAACAGTATTAGATCACGAAAAAGACCCTTACAAGATCCAGTATGGTTATTATCAAATGCTTCATGTAATTCATGCATTATCCAATCAAAATCATGAATGCGTCTGGTTGTTACGTGTTCTTTGAAGTATGGCTCATTTTTATTTTCTTGATCAAGATGTTCATTGTTTTCTTTTTTAAGGTTATTCTTTTCTGGAACTGTTGGAGTTGAATCATTAATTGAATCTACATAAGTTTGATCTTCTCCAGAAGGTTCAATATTATCAACTCCAGTGGTAGAATCATTTTCTAATTGATCTTGAACATTTTCTGAATTGGTTTTGCAATTTATACTCTCGGTATTATCAGGCTTGTTAGAAATAGGTTCATGAAGAGTAACCATTTCTAGCTGTTTTTTTGTGCACGGTATTTTTGTGTTAATAAAATCGATACTGCAATGTTTTTCTGAGTCACAACGTGCATTGCCTTTGTCTTCAAAAGAATCAGAAAAATCAGGATGACTAGATCCATCTTCAGTATTTAGTTCACATTGAAGCAATTTTATTTTTTTGCATGGAGCTTCATGTGAACTGCCTTCAGCAGTATCGTGGTTTGTATTGCTAAAAAAATTAAAATTGTTACCCATATCTTCATTCCGCTCTTCTTCGGCTCTTTCCATCTTCGCGAGTTCTTCGGTTTTCTTCGTTTTTTCTTCTCTCCTGGTTTTCCGACTATTGAATAATAAATATCATATCCATTGTAATACTATGCTAATGAAAAGAATGGAGCATTTATATCAAAGATGAAATTGAAATGAATTAATAAATTTCGGTAATAAATTTTCAAGCTGTTGAAAGTAAAAAAACTGGTTGATTATTTTAAGTTAGTCGAAACTAATGAATTTGTTAAACCTGTATGAAAAGTTATTAAAATAAATTACTTTTCTGTCAAATACTTTCTTTACAATAAGTTGTGCAAGACCAGCTTTGAGATCTAACCATATTATATGGATCATTTTTAAACTTAACATACTTATTCTACAGATAAATACGAAGGTCATGTTCTAAGATGAGCTTTATTGTTCAATTTCCACCTTAGGATCATAAGTAGTTTTTTGTGTACCAGTGTACTTAAAGATTTAAAATATTTAATGAAAAATAATATTAATTAAGCGTATGTTAATTAAGTAATTTGAAAATTTCAAATTCTTATAATTTCTAAACTATTTAACCGATTTAGCTCATCTCCGAACTTAACCTTGGAATTTATCGATAGATGAAGTATGTTGAGTTTGAAAAGGATGCGTTAAAAATTGTAACCGAGAACGAATCCGGGGTCAGCAGGATATGCTCGATGTCTTTACTTGATCAATGCTCAACCAGAACTAACTGTCTAAGTACCCTAAGTACTTCTTCTCTCAAAAATATTTCGACAGCCCTCATTGTCTGTCGATATTTCTAGATGTACACTTTTTACTCCTATCCTGTGACCTCGGCTACGTTTGGTGACCATTGTCACTCCGGACTCAAGCCCATCGCCATAACCATAAGAAATATAATCGGCTTAAGTCATAAATGATAACTAAATATTCTATGCCTTTACAATTCTGCTTAAAACTAATAAACAAACTACAATATTGGGAATTTCCCAATCTCTGGGAAAAACTCAGCTCGATACTATCTCCGACACGGCCAACCTGACGATCACACGTCCTCGGGTGTATCTGTAAACATGTTATTATATGCC
This sequence comes from Cotesia vestalis, assembly GCA_000956155.1. NCBI lineage: Eukaryota > Metazoa > Arthropoda > Insecta > Hymenoptera > Braconidae > Cotesia > Cotesia vestalis. The sequence goes on along the minus strand of JZSA01005236.1, from coordinate 40,462 downwards.
GTGTCAAATTTTTTTTTTTTTTTTTTTTTTAAATGTATGTTGAACACTACACCGCGTACCGATAATTTAAAGTGTGATTTATTGACCTTTTTTGTTGCACTAGGGTTACAAAGCTGTCACGATTCAAATGTCTTTCATTGCGGTTGGAGTTTTACTCTTTACTCTACATGCCGATGTGACAAGTCTATTTTATTCGCCTGTATGATTTAATTATTGGAAAAACCGGAAGAAAATTCAATTATTTTAAGCCAATACTTGTTTATAACTGGGAAGTCTAAAATTGATTTACAAAAAAATATTATATCAAATAACTGTGTTAAGATTATGATTAATGTTAATGAGTCATATTTTTATCATACAGCTTTCGGCGAATCAATTACGTAAATAATAATAAAAATTGACAACATAACAGTGGAAGAATAACAAATTCATGTGTTATCTTGTTTTTGATTCATATATTAAAAATAAAACATTTTTTCGTGTCAGATAAACTACTGTAGTTGACATTCTGAGTAAAGCGATATTTATCGTATGAGACTTGAGTCGTGATTGCTATTCATTGTATTTAAAATAAAAACAAGATTTTCTCTAGTAAACAAAATAAATTTTCAAATCTACAATAAAATTAGCTACGGAAAGTAACATAAAATAAACTCGAACAAGAGTAGAGTAATAGACTAAATAAATTAAGATCTGAATTGTTGAATCGTGAATTGATCAAGTAAATGAGAGTCACGCTCCGCTAATTCGCCTGATAAATAATTCTTTACTTCTTCTACTCTCGAACAAAACCGTGACTGGTACAAGTATTTTATTACGTCAATTAGAACACTTTCAAAAGTATATCGAGCTATTTAATTTTATTATCCAAAAAGTTCTTTACTAAACTACGTACTCTCTACAGAGAATTTAATGAATTTTTTTTAGCCAAGGCTACAAAGAATTGCTTTAAAAAACTATTGCAGAAAATCCGAAATCGATTGCTCTAACGGTTTTTAAGATACAGCGAATCCGTACATCCGGAATAAAAATTGTACGTATGTACGGATTCTATTTTCCGGGTTAATTTATCACCGAATCAATTTAGAATTTTTTTTAACACCTTCAATAGAATAATGTGAGTAGAATTAAAGTGAGAAGATATTTAAAAAAATAATTATTACGATAAAATAATTAATAAAAAGCCTGAATGAAAATGGCGGTTAACCTTTGAGTCTCTGGCTATTATCCCTCGTAAATGAATAAAGTGATCGTCAACTAGGGATAAAAAGAACTCCCACAGTTCTTTTGTGCAATAATTTTAAAACTCGCCGCTTTGTCAATGTCAAGTAATTCAATGATAACTTCTGCGATAATTAAAAAAATAATTGAGTTATACAATTAATAGAGCATTGAAAAATGCGGTCAAGATTCATTGTCTACTTGTAATTCGTAATTGTATTATATAGTGATAGAGACAAGTTCAATCTCAAGTCTGTCGAGTAATACCGTGTACAGCACGTTCATTACCGGAAACGGAAGCTCCACCCTAGCCAGTAACTGCGCGGCCGCGTGGTCGCGCACAAAGAATTTAATGCTTTTACTCGTACAATTTATTTATAAATAAATAAGTAAATTAATATGCTCGATCAATTGTTATCTGGTGAAGAAATTTCCCAATGAAAAATACTAATTTTGGTTGTAAACTTTTTTAAATACGGGTAAATGGTTAATGATAATTAATTGATGCGAACAAATAATGTGACAAAATTTAAAATAATAATGAGAATTGAAGTTAATGGAATGTATAGTGACTTTCACGATCGCCACCCACTTAGTCTTAAGTAGAGGGCTAGGGGAAGATTGTTGTGAAATAAGACTCGCTAGTGCATACGTATGATACCGAGTGCACTGGCATGGGTAACTCAATACAATTCTCAGTTGTTGGTATGAATGTTGGTTAATATTATTATTGTTGCATGTGTATAAGTGTGAATGCATGATATATAATATAACAGTGCCAAGAGTCTCCGGTGCGAGAAATAGTCGATATGATGCTTCGTTTATGATTATGATACTCGTATTATGGAATGAATGGCTCGCGTAAACACGATAGTGTTATCAGACTCTTACAAGAATGTTTTTTTATTTGCAAACAATCCCCGTTATTTTATAGTTATTTTTTTAAGAATTTGAACAATTTTCTAAGGTTCATTTTTTATGATTCTGAAATTAAACATCTGATTATTTTTGAACTTTTTAAAATAAATTTTTACTAAAAAATATTAAAAAAATTTTCGCTAGATTAAAAAAATATTTTCTTCGAAATTTCACTTTAATAAAGTGATTATTTTCAATAGAACAAATTTCTCCTAAAAAAAAATTTAATTTTTTATGTTTTTTTTTCATCAAACTTTTTCTGAAAAAAAATTCTATTTGGTTAAAGAATTTTTTTTTTACGGACTTTCATGAATAACAATTAATATTATTATTAATTTATACTAGTTAGGATGAGGATTGGGTATTTGGTATTATGAATGATGAGATTTTATATGCAAGTTATATGGGATATATTGTAAGATGTTTCATATACAGGAGTTATTTGCTTACTGCTATGTCTTAATTTTTCTAAGTTTTACATCGAGTTAATAACTTATTTTAGAGGGGAGAATTTAGCTTTAGGGGTTGGAGTTATTATAAGAATTATTTCTAATTGGTCGTTTTTTTTCAAGAATGGGACTCAAATTAAAGTGACGCCTTCGCTTAGTTTTCTCTCGGAAAAGTGAAACTAACCATGTGTTTAACACATGGCGTCGTAGTCGTTGCCTGGTTAGAAGAAAAGCCATAAAAAAAGGGAATATTTAGTTTAGCCTAGGATAATAGAGTCCTTTACTCAAAATCGTAAATTGTAATATTTTACTAGAGTCTCTAAGAAACAAAGATGTATTTGTTATTTAAGATTTTAGTTTCTCCTTTTATAGCTTTTCTCGGAATATTATATTTTATTTTCCTCTCGAGTGACCATTCTATATTTAAGTATTTCATATGTTTTATTTTCTTTGTTACGATGTTCTTAATATTATTTTTATTATTTCTCTTAAAATAATTATTCTTATAATTATATTATCAATCAATTATTTGTTTGATTTGAATTTAAATAAACCGCTAATTTATATCCTATGTAGATGGCGGCATGTGCTGCCACATCACAAAATAACTAGTAGCACTTATGTTATGTCCTGCGAGGTTACTAGATTTGCTGATGATGACACCTCGAGGACAAGTGGGTTGTTTATTGTCACGCGGGATTTTATTTTATAATTTAATTTGAAATATACTTAAAATTGACTTATTGAGATTAAGTGGCAAGGTATGAGTTTAAATGATAAGAGTTCAATTGAACTTAATGTTGATGTTTATTTAGAAATTGGAGAGATGGAGTGAATAGTCACAGCTCTTGGGAAGAAGTGAAGTCACAAAGTCTCCATTGTGACTGCTCAGCTTCACGTTCCCCCACTATGGTTACACGTATACACTTATACTATTGCTAGAACTACCCTTATACATAGTGCGTAATATACTATCTTACATGTATTTATATAAACTTATTTCTATGTAACATTTATTATTTGTGGCTGCGGCCGGCTTATATATTCATGTACCTGTATTTACCTGGCTTTTAATTCAGCACAACGACCTAGGGAAACCGCAGAAAACCTGGTCGAGGTACAGACAGTAATAATAACATAATATCAGATCGTCGTTACAATGATTATCCTCATCTATTACTTATTATTTAATTAACATATATTCATTAGAATCAATTAACGTGTTATAGTTTTAAAGGCGTTTAAAGTATTATCTGCTCAATAAATTATATCAGATGCGGAATTTACTGTAATATTTGCTAATCATTCCTAAATTCAATTTAATACCATTTACTATTCAATTATTCCAATATGTAATTAAATTTGTCTAAAACCATTGTGACATTAAATCCATACATATGTACATATGAAGCTAGAACCTTAAGAACTAGATACCTGAACAAGTGAAGAAAGCATGACCGCAAAAGTGAGCTTTTATTCGTAAGCTCCACTGAAGCTCATCCAGTGATCTATGGGGGGTAGAGGTACCTCTACCCTCCATACAGTGATCGCAAGTAACCAAATACTTGTTTTAAGAGCCGGTCCCATCTTTTTCTCGCGTCGCACTCACGCGATGATAAAGCTAATTGCAGTTTTATGTTTTTCTTTTAAACAAATGAGAATTTCTAAAAAAACGCTTTGCTATGAAATAGATATTTAAAAAATTTAATTCGTAGTAGAGCGTTTTTTATAAAATTCTTCTTTGTCGAGGAGAAAAATAAAAAGCTGCAATCATAGGGACCGGCTCTTAACTAAATAAAGAAGTAAGTCCTATGAGTTCCAGATTTTACTTATTTTAATGAGATACATTCAGTAAAGATAAATAAATTTTTATAACTGAAAAATATAAATATCTTAAGTCACATATTGATGTTATTCAGATATTTTATTTATTTTCAGCATCGAAAAAATTTAATTTTGTTTATTTTAAAAAGTGGATTCTTGTCAATAATTTAATTTTTCAGTTGTGTAGATTTTGCACAAACAATGATGTGAAAATCATCAGTTTGCTGGATTATTAATTTATGAGTCATGGACATCTCATAGTCATTCAGTAGCTTTTTTAATAAATCTAGTGAAAGCAAATTAACTGTTCATAATGAAAAATATGTGTTCAAAGTAACGTATCGATATTATTAAAAAATTTTAACAATTCAAAGTATCTCAAAAATTTTTGAAATGTTACATTTTTTTTTTACAATTTTGTAAATAAAATTTTCGAAATTCGCTCGAATACTAGACAAAAGTTGAAAAATAAAATATAAATAATTTTTAATAGATCAATTGTTCTTCTTATTTGACTTAGTTATAAATAATTCAATTATAATTGATTTTGACTAATTATCATGCAAAGTTTAATGAATTGATTTGTAGGAAATGTTTTATTTACAGGCGTAGTTAGGACTCTAGCTAATATATTAATCATTATTTTTAGATATACCTTATATATTAATCATTACAAATTAGACGGACGTACTTAATACTTGAAAATTTATATTTTGATTATTTTCCTAAAAGTGGTCAGTAACAATATAATTTTAGTTAATTTTAAATCTGGTAAATATATTTATAAAAAAAATAACCACGTGGTATCTATAACCTACAAAGCGTATCATTTAATCAAAAGTAAAAAAAATAATTTATATTAAAAAAAAACACGTAGCACTTGAATATGTAAAACTTTTTTACATTAAGGGCCAGTTTTTCAATCCAGGATAAAAGTTTTATTATCATTGCCAGTATATCTATGTATATTAAATATATAGATATATTTTATCATTGGATAAAATTTTATCCTGGATTGAAAAACTGGCCCTTAATGTAAAAAAGTTTTACATATTCAAGTGCTACGTGTTTTTTTTTAATATAAATTATTTTTTTTACTTTTGATTAAATGATACGCTTTGTAGGTTATAGATACCACGTGGTTATTTTTTTTATAAATATATTTACCAGATTTAAAATTAACTAAAATTATATTGTTACTGACCACTTTTAGGAAAATAATCAAAATATAAATTTTCAAGTATTAAGTACGTCCGTCTAATTTGTAATGATTAATATATAAGGTATATCTAAAAATAATGATTAATATATTAGCTAGAGTCCTAACTACGCCTGTAAATAAAACATTTCCTACAAATCAATTCATTAAACTTTGCATGATAATTAGTCAAAATCAATTATAATTGAATTATTTATAACTAAGTCAAATAAGAAGAACAATTGATCTATTAAAAATTATTTATATTTTATTTTTCAACTTTTGTCTAGTATTCGAGCGAATTTCGAAAATTTTATTTACAAAATTGTAAAAAAAAAATGTAACATTTCAAAAATTTTTGAGATACTTTGAATTGTTAAAATTTTTTAATAATATCGATACGTTACTTTGAACACATATTTTTCATTATGAACAGTTAATTTGCTTTCACTAGATTTATTAAAAAAGCTACTGAATGACTATGAGATGTCCATGACTCATAAATTAATAATCCAGCAAACTGATGATTTTCACATCATTGTTTGTGCAAAATCTACACAACTGAAAAATTAAATTATTGACAAGAATCCACTTTTTAAAATAAACAAAATTAAATTTTTTCGATGCTGAAAATAAATAAAATATCTGAATAACATCAATATGTGACTTAAGATATTTATATTTTTCAGTTATAAAAATTTATTTATCTTTACTGAATGTATCTCATTAAAATAAGTAAAATCTGGAACTCATAGGACTTACTTCTTTATTTAGTTAAGAGCCGGTCCCTATGATTGCAGCTTTTTATTTTTCTCCTCGACAAAGAAGAATTTTATAAAAAACGCTCTACTACGAATTAAATTTTTTAAATATCTATTTCATAGCAAAGCGTTTTTTTAGAAATTCTCATTTGTTTAAAAGAAAAACATAAAACTGCAATTAGCTTTATCATCGCGTGAGTGCGACGCGAGAAAAAGATGGGACCGGCTCTTAAAACAAGTATTTGGTTACTTGCGATCACTGTATGGAGGGTAGAGGTACCTCTACCCCCCATAGATCACTGGATGAGCTTCAGTGGAGCTTACGAATAAAAGCTCACTTTTGCGGTCATGCTTTCTTCACTTGTTCAGGTATCTAGTTCTTAAGGTTCTAGCTTCGCTAGCAGTGGTGACGCATCCCATACAATTCATTTTATAATAATTCGTACGTTTTAATTTTTTATCATTTTTTCTCAAGTCAGTTAAATTTAACAATTACATTTACTTAAATACTAATTAGTCTGAACTAACTTTTTTTAAAACTAAACTTTTTAAGAACTCACCGCTGACAAACCCAATAAATCAACAAAATAAAATAAAACAGAAACATATCGGCATAAAAAAAAAACATGTAAAAGCAAAAGTTAATCCAGTTAAATATTTTTAATTGATTGAATTGATAACATTTATATATGTGCATACATTTTATATTTATATCCATTATTATAATTAATAGCAACTAATATTATCATTTGATTACTGTATTAGGTAGTGCATGATAAAATAATCCAGATATATTTTTATTTTTAAATTTTCCATAAACATTAACACTCAACTAATGCAAGTAAACACTCTTTCAATAGTATATTATCTTTGTATTTTCTCCGAGATTAAAAATTTAATGCACATTTCATTAATTAATTTTGAGAATTTAATTCTCATCCATAACCTGAACCCGAATCTAGGTTAACATCCAACAGCTCCTGAACGATGTACCTGAAGTTCCGAACGTTCATTTGTGAACGAAAATCAAAAAAAAATTTTTTTTGCTTCTAAAACTGAAAATGGTTTTTCAGTTTCGAATAGAGACGGGGGGACCTAAAAATGATATATTGACTCCTCAAAACACAAAAACTACCCCTCCAGCTACCCCCAAAAAATTATACTTGAAAAAATCCCGCGTGACAATAAACAACCCACTTGTCCACGAGGTGTCATCATCAGCAAATCTAGTAACCTCGCAGGACATAACAGAGCTCTATCTATCGAAATTAACTTTTTTTTTATCAAGATAAAAGAAATCCATGCCATAGGGATTGTAAGTTAACAGAATTATAGGCAATCGGATTTCAGTGTAATCGAAATTATATCCAATAAAATTTCTAGGCAATCGGATTCTAAGTAATCGGAATTCTAGGTAATCGGTAATCTATCTCATAGAAATTCTACGTCATGGATAATTTGGGTAATCGGATTTTGGGTTATGGACATCTAGGTAATCGGGATCTAAGTCACCGGTAATCTAACTCATTGGTCTACACCCAATAGACGTCTTCCCATGTTTTCGCATCATGAGTCGTGGAAAATGTTTGAAATAATTTAAATTTTACTTAAATCCGCGCTCCACAGACTGGTAGTGTTACCTGCTGGATGCGTCTAAAGGCATCGCACCAATAAAAAACAAAACGAAAATCAGTCTGCGAAACGTTACAAAGATTATTCACTAGGAAATATTTACACTATAATTCTTAGTCAGTGACATCGTGGTTTATATACTTTAAGTTTTTAGCTTCACAATACTCGAGGATTTCCTTAGTTTCGTATGGGGTGAAAAGTCTTGAAAATATATTTCTTTGAATTTTCCTCGTTAGCCTAAATTTTTTCCGTAGAGATTGAAAGAGCGAAAAAGAAACGCAGTTTCCGAAACCTTGTGAAGACTTCAAAATTGTAACAATATTGTATAGTACGCCATCTAGCAAGTGTCGCTGATATCCTATTAAAATTAATATTATTAAAAATATTAAACATTTAACAAACAACAACTTTGTTAATAGCATAAAAATAAAAAAAAAAAATAAGATTATTAAAGTAACAAATTTTTATAGATCTAGGAGCGTGTGTAAGTTTTTTTTGTTCGTCAAATTTTACGATATTTTATTTTATAACCTAATCTATTTAAAGTGAACTTATCAAATTGAATTCTAATATTTATTTTATGAGGATTTTTTAAATTTTAGTCACTTTGTTTTTTATAATTGTATAATAGTTACAGCTATTCATTAAATAATGGTTAAGATTTGATGTCAGTGCAGTCAATAAAGGACGATAAAACCAAATGGAAAATGAAGGATTCAGCGTACGTATCAGATTCCAATGTTGACTCAACACATTTTTCAAATCGTAATTATAATGAAAGAATTATTAACTCTAATAGAAATCACAGAGTTACTGGAACTAACCAAGGTAGTTTACAAATTATTTCCATTTGATGTCGCAAGAACCATTGTTTTAAATTTAAATTTGAACTTTTTTTTTTCTTTTTCAGAATCTAGCTCGAATTTTCTGCTATCGTCATATGACAAAAATTCTATAGGTAGAAACAATTGTTTTGCAAAATCAAATACAACAGGAGATCGGAAAAACGTTGATAGTAACAATATGTTGAGGAATGTCAAAGTGAATATAGTATGCAATGAAAAAGAATTCAAAAATATTTCTTCATTAGATAGCTTAGGGATTCTAACATCGAAAAATATGGCAACAGTAAAAAATGATAAATGTGTTAAAAATATAAATGACTTAAAAAAAGTGATCTCCAAAGTTAAATTTGTCGGAAGTGAAATGAATAATTCCAACGAAGTAAACAAAAGTTACAATTCTTTAGATGTAGATTCAAATGAAGATAGAATGTCACATGCAGAAAATTCTAAAATTCAACTAAGTAATTATTGTCGTACCTGTGCTGGATTAAAAATTCCATTAGTAGATATTTTTGGTGAAAAAGGAATTCAAATGAGGTTAAGTCAGCAAATGAAACATTTAGAGCATATTGATAAAGATGATAGCTTGCCAACACAAATATGTATGGACTGTATTTGTGATTTAAAAATGAGTTATAAGTTTTTTATGCAAATAAAAAAGGCTGAAGTTAAATTGAGATCAATTTTTATGTCTTTAAATTTAGTAAATACGCATCAAAAAGAAATGAAGCCCGATAAGTCGGCATCAACAATGTATCAAAAGCTAGACGAAATAATTGAGAATCCAACGATAGATAATAAATCAGAATTTTCGAAAAAACAGTGCAGTGAAAATAGTTTTAATAAAGAATTTATATCTGACGATTCTATGCTCTCAGTAGGTAAATGTGATGATTTCCAATCTGATGTGGGAACGGATTCTAGTTCAAATATTTCACAAGGAAATGCTGATGTTAGCAATGAAAAAGTAATTTTTTCTGAAAAAGTTAAACCATGTGAAAGAAGAGAAGAAAAATCCGAAATCACAACATCTGAATCAAACTATCAATATGATTCAGAACTTGATAATTATAGTAAAATAGAAGCTAAAAATATAAATCAATTGAATCTAGATATCTGTGAGTCTGAGTCTAATTTAATTGTAAAAGAAAACTTAAAAGAAACAAACATTACAAAAACAAAAATTTCATCAGATGCAGTGGACAGTATAGACTCCCTGGTAAAAAAATCAAAACTTGATAAATTAGATACTATGGCTTGTAAAAAATCAGACAATCAAGGTATAATGTACGTTACTGTGAAAGGTTCTAAACCGAGTGAGATGCTTTTGGTTAAAGTTAAAAAAATGGACAAAGTTGACGACAAAAAAGGAGGAAATTATTTTAATAAGAACAACACTGAAACCAGAATTGCCGAAAAATTTTGTAGAACTTTATCATACAAAGATATATATAATAATCGTACGAAAGAAATAGAAAACCGCGGAGCAATAATTGAAGAACAAATCGAAGAATACAAGAAAAAACGTGAAAAATTACTTGGTGTTGTCAATTGCAGTAATAGTACATTTGATACTGATGATTCAATCAATTATTTTAATGTAAAGAATTCAGCCGGAGAAAATAATTCTTTTATGAAGATTCAACGACTCACTCAAATAGAATATATCAGTGAAAATAAAAATAGTAACTTAATAGATAGTACAAAAAATAAAAGCTTACATTTCCGCTATGTTGATCCAAATAATAAACAAAATACTGAATTGATAGAAAACATCTCTGAATATTCGATGTCAATGGCAGCTACTCAACAAAAATCCGAAAAAAATAATTTTACAAAAGGATTGTCAAAAAATGAAATGATTATTTCAGTGGGGAAAGGAAACGTAGATAAACTTTCTCAAATTTTGGGTAGAAATAAAAAAAATCTACTAGAATTTCAAGAATATCTCAATCAAAGAAAAATTATAATTGAGCGATTGAAAGATCAAGACGTAATAGATTTGTACGAAGATCTTAATGATGTAATAAACCAAAAAAAATTACCAGGTCCAACTATCGAAAATCTTTCTGTGAATCCTACTGTCAAAATTAAACTATTAGATTGTGATTACTGTTTAGAACTATTTTATTCTCAAGAAGATTTGGAAGCACATCTTAAAGTTCATGATTTCAAAATTTCATTTTTTTGTGAAGATTGTGAATCTGAATTTTCAACTAATAAAGCTAAGCGGGCACATAGTATAACATGTATAAAAAAATTGATTTGTAAATATTGTAATTTTGTACTAGAGTCAAGAGGAAAAAAACGCCAACATGAACAAAAGCACTGTGATGCTATTTATGGTCAATTATGTGACATATGTGGTGAAAAATTTAAACACCAAGGTACATTAGACCAACATATTAAAACCCAACACATGAACTGGGAAAAAATTTTTCAATGTCCTAAATGTCCTAAAAAATTTGCTTTCAAACAGAAATTAAGCTTTCATTTAAAATCAGTTCATACTTCTTTACGAGCTTATTTATGTGAAGACTGTGGAGCTGACTTTAAAAATCCAGCATCTCTTAGGCATCATCGTATTCGAAAACATCAGCCGTCAAGTAATAAACGTGAATGTCAAGTTTGTCATAAAGTCGTTCCATTTTATAGCTTATCAAAGCATATGTACACTCATAAAGCATACACAATCAAATGTCCGCATTGTGATAAAATGTTTAAGAATTCATCTACATTAAAGCAGCATCTACGTATTCATGAAGATCGACGACCATACCGTTGTGAACATTGTGGTGCCGGATTTAATCGACGAGATGGTTTAAGATTGCACATGAGGGTTCATTTGAAATCTAATAGCCGAGCTCTTAGGGAATGTTCTTGCCAGATATGTTCAGAGAAATTTCCTAATCATTCAATGCTTGTTATCCACCGAAATCGAGTTCATAAAGATGGCAAACAATATACTTGCCATATATGTAACCGTTCTATGCTTTCTTCCAGATCATTAGAATGGCATATGTCTCACATTCATAATCAAGTACCTCCGGGTATTTCTAGAGATCAAGCGGATCCTAATCTTGAAAAAAAAAGAGTATCATGCAATCATTGTAATAAAACATTCAAAACTGAAATGATTTTAAGAACTCACATCAAAAATACACATATGGAAAAGAATCCAGTCAAATGTTTAGACTGTGATTCAATGTTTACGTCAGAAGTAAGGCTGAAACACCATATGATGATTGCTCACAATCGATTTGAAGGTACACTCATTTGTCCTCATTGTCCTAAACGTTTTGTCAATCAATTAAGACTCAAAACTCACATGATATCACATTCAGAAGATAGACCATATACATGTGAACTTTGCGGTTTTAATTTAAAAACCAAGATTCAATTAATAAAACATCACCAAAATAAACATAGTGATGAGAGGCCGCTTCAATGCCGATACTGTGCTTGGAGATGCAAGCAAGTTAGTGCATTGGTTTGTCATGAAAGAACACATACGAATGAACGACCATACTCCTGTATTGTTTGTAAGCAACGCTTCAAATATCTTGGAGATAAAAATAAACACCAAAGAAGGCATGAGAGCCTCGGTGGTTCAGGATTTAAACGAATTGTAGCCGGAAGAAATCTTAAACAATCCAAAAATCTTGAAGTCGAAAATTCATCTTCAGATCAAGAACAGTTGGAACTAGAAGGTGAATATGAAACAATTGTAGAAGGCGAGCAACAATTCGAGGAGCAAGTTGAAAATGAAACGATGTATGAAGATGATCATGAAACTATCAAATTTGAAACTGTAGAAGTTAATGAAAACTATGAACAGGAATATGATGAAACTTCCGGAGAAGTTTCTGATTCTGCTGAAGTAATCATGAGTATTGAAGATACGCCAGTCTATACTGAAGAAGTCACTGCTGATAATATTGAGCATATGGGCATCATAGCTGATGATATTACTAATCACATATTACAACCTGGAGCAATAGTGCAGATACGACAACAAGATGAAAATGGTAAAATTCAAGTTATTCCTGTTATGCTAGCTTTACCTGAGTTGAATGAATCGGGTACTGAAGTGAGTTTAACAACTGCATCAATCATTTATGATGATGAAAACAATTGATATAATAAATATTGATTTTATTTACTATTTTAGTTATCGAAATTAATTTAGTTTTATAATTATAATACTATTTACTTTTGGTTGTCAACTTATCGATTGTAAAATAATCATTTATAAATTAATCGTACCATATAACTAATATTACTTTTAGAGAATAAAGTGATATCGTAATAATTGTGTTAATAAAAAACTAAGCCTATCCAATATCATGAAGTATGAACTTAATTTCATAAATACTCACAATATTTATATTTTTAAGTGGTTAAACAAAAAATTATTTAATAGAATTAATTCAAGTTTATTATTGAACTATAATTTTATATTTTAACATTATCATGAAAGTGTGAGTCTTATAAGTTACCTCTCTTGTTTAAAAGGTTAATTAATGATAACCCAACAAAATTTTTGTAATCTCAAAAACAAATGTATACTATTTTTGTGACAGTGATCTATAGACTTAACAGCTTGTATTTTAAGATTCGAAAGTAATAAATATTTTAATATTAAAAATTGTATTAGTGCTTACATCAAAATTGTATTTAATATAGTAGAGTAAAAAAAAAATAAAATCTAAGCAATAGATGGCTAGAAGTATTATACTAATCGTAGAAACCAAGTAATACAAGAAAAAATTGTAAATTTTTTGGTGACATTGAAGAAAATTCACCTCCCGGGAAAAAATGATTTTGACTAATTATATATGGTTATATATAATATAACTTATATATAATTAGACCTGAAAATTGGCCAGGTCTAATTATATATAATCATATATAAGTTATATATAATCATATATACGTTATATATAATCATATATGAGTTATATTTGCGGTGCTAATTTTCGAAATATTAGCAATTAAAAATCGTGCATCTAACATGTATTCCCCCCTGGTTAGAAAAAAGTATTCAAAAGAATTGACGATGTTAAATCTCCATAAGAGAGGAGAATTCAAAAGTATTGAAAGTATTAAGAAGTATTGAAAAAAATTCAAATTTCGTTATTTCTAATACTTTTTAATGCGTTTTTTTAATCAGGGCCTATTCTGACCGTAGTTGGAGTGAACATTTTATCGAATAACAACCATACTTTTCTTAGGATTTTTTTAAAAAAAAAAAATAATTAATTAAAGATATAACAAGTATTTTTTATCAAAAATATCATAAACAGGCGATTTTCATTTTTTTCATAAAAAATGTTTGAAGTTAGCGACTTTCGATGTGTCACGTGAGTGGAAGTAAGTGACCGATAGTTTTTTAAGAAAGGCAGCACTAGTGCGTGAGAAAGAAACCAATAGTCATCACCTATTGGTGTCTTTATTTACCGCAGTACCTCTTTAATAAATTTTTTAATGACAAATTCATACATACCCTTATATTGTCAGGCTGTAACAGAAAAATGGCGGTCATTGCGGTTGCCTGACCGGAGCCAATCACTCAGTATTATTCTTAACCTGACTTGGGCCCTACCATTTGTACCACTGGAGAAGTTCGATGAAGCTGTTAATATCATTATTGACCTACTGGATACAAATGCCACCGCCGAGCCCAATTTCGTCCAATTCCGCAGATTTCTGAGAGGTAAATTAGCACCAGCAGCTTCAAACATAACAATTTGGGGAAGACCATGGCAAGCAATCACTTTTAGTGAAGCTTATAACCGCAGACTTCTTAATCATGTTGGGGAAAACCATCCGACGGTATTGAATTTTTTAAGTAAGTAAATAACTTAATTGTATCTAATATACAATAATGATGAGACTCTTTTAATTGAAATTTAGTAGACTTTAAGTTTTGCTTTATTAAATAATGACTTTTGTTAAATTGCACTGTACTTTCTTAACTATTAACTTTTTTGAAGGTATAAGCTCATCCCGCTGTTAAACTTACCAAAAGCTTTCATTTGAATACCCACATGCATTTTTAATATATATTTTTCATGTATATATATATAATATATATAAATATATGAAAAATTGATGTGGGTACTCAAATGAAAGGTCTCGATGATTGTAATGTTGGGATGAGTTTATATCTTTAAAAATGTCAATAGTTCACAAGATACAAGAACATTTATTAAATACTGAAATTTTTAAGATACAAGCTTATCCCGATGTTAGACTCATCAAGAGCTTTCATTTGAATACCCACATGCATTTTTAATATATATTTTTCATATATATATATATATATATATATATATATATATATAAAATATATAAATATATGAAAAATTGATGTGGGTACTCAAATGATAGGTCTCGATGAGTGTATTGTCGAGGTGAACTTATATTTTTAAAAATGTCAAAAGTTCTCATGATACAAGGTCATTTCTTAATTATGTATTTAATGGTAGAGCATTTTCAAATGCAGCCTAAATACTTATTATAATAAATTGACTCAATGAGAATTACATGAATCCTTGAAAAGGCTAAAATTCATATCAAGACCTTTGCAATGACCGCCAATTTCACTAAAAAAACCGATTTAATCATGACTGTCCTGGACACAAAATTTTTCTTATTCTCTTAACAACATAGCTTAATTACAACATTTGTGCTTCCATTTTAGAAAAGTTATCAACATTTATTGGTAACGAATTCAATTGCACTTGGAATTCTTGCAACAACAGCCGAACCAACAGTTCCGATTATTTTTCTGAAACTGCGGTGATTATATGTAATCGCCTGAATGGTGGAAGGTCAGTAAATAAATAATTTTTATTTTATTATCATTTAATTAAGGTAAATGCCCCAAAAGATGATCATGTACCAGTATATGATCATTGCATGTATTTGTATAGCTATATTTGTGAATATAGATATACGAATGCATGGAGTGATCATATACTGATACATGATCATCTATTAGGGCTTTTACCTTAGTTCATAACTAAAAATTCAAAGCTTACCTTTTTTCTTTTGCAGGTGCTCACTACTTGATTATATGAAAATATTAGGTTATAGCAGAGCGGAAATTCGATCAACGGTGGACGTTGCAGTTGATCGTCAACGATGTAAGTTACTTTCAATATTTATAACATAATTTAAATTAATTTTTAATTATTTTTCAGATTTATACCACGACTTGATGACTGTGCGTAATCGGTTCGATTTATTAATTCCTCGTCGAACACCAACGAACCCAGCAGCTGTGCCTGGCAACGTTATTTTGCCTCAAACTAATCGTAGAACAACCGAGGTTAACAGGGAACCTGAAAATGAAGAGCCATGCATGGAATCAGATACAGAAGACGAAATCCGCCTTGTCCCAGCAGCAACAGGAGCAGTACCAGAGTCAGCAGCAGCAGCAGCAGTACCAGAGTCAGAGTTAGCAGCTGTACCAGAGTCAACATCAGCAGCAGTACCAGAGTCAGAGTTAACAGCAGTACTAGAGTCAGCAGCAACAGTTCCAGGTTTAAGGCTTGCTTCAGAACCACGATCATCATCACCGCACGAGGACAATATTTATTTCCGTACGTTAAAAATAATTAATTTATGCAGCATCAATAAATATTTATCAATACCCAACGGATATATATTATCAGTTGATAAATTTATAATTTGTAATTAATAATTATATTTATAATTTGTAATTATTAATTATATTTATAATTTGTAATTATTAATTATATTTATAATTTGTAATTATTAATTATATTTATAATTTGTAATTATTAATTATATTAAATCTATTTCTTTTGCAGGTGGAGGGCTTGAATTGTTTGATGAGCCGGAGGAAACACCCTGGATAAATTTATCTACCGCAGGCATGGTATTTAATGATAGAATAGCTAATGATGATTCTGAGGCTTGTGTTGCGTGCATGTGCAACTTTCGTAAAGCAGCTTTTGTTCCATGCGGTCATCTTGTCTTATGCTTGGAGTGCAAATACAAAGTAGAAGAGCATGCAAAACGTACAAACACTCATTTAATCAACTATTCTATTCCATGTATGATTTGCCGTTATCCCAGTCTTGAGATCATCCAAATAATACAATAGTCATTCATAATGATTATATAACTAATATATCACTCTTTATTTATGAGTGATTTTATAACTTTATATTTGAAACTATTTTTATAATTATTAATTATTATCTATAATTTTAATTATAAAATAACATTATTATGATTAAAAAACTAAAATAAAATGGTAATCTTAATATTTATAACTGATTTTAAGACTTAGTTAAAACTTAATAACTAATTATTTAAAACTACTATCATAATCATTAATTATTATCTATAATTTTAATTATAAAATAACATTATTATGATTAAAAAACTAAAATAAAATGGTAATCTTAATATTTATAACTGATTTTAAGACTTAGTTAAAACTTAATAACTAATTATTTAAAACTACTATCATAATCATTAATTATTATCTATAATTTTAATTCTATACTAACATTATTATTATTACTATAATACTAAAGTAATGTAATATTAATATTATAATTACCAATAAAAATGAATGATTTTAAATACATTTAATTTTGAAAAATATATATTTATTAATCCTGCTCGCTTAATTTTGCTTTATTAAATAATGACTCAAGTTAAATAGCACTGTACTTTTTCAACTATTCACATTTTTAAAGATATAAGTTCATTTTGATGATACACTCATCAAGAGCTTTCATTTGAGTACTCACATGAATTTTGATATATTTTTTATATATTTATATACATAAATAAATGAAATATATGAAAAATTGACGTGGGTACTCAAATGAAAGGTCTCGATGAGTGTAACATCGGCATGAGCTTATATCTTTAAAAATGTCAATAGTTCACAAGATACGAGGTAATTTCTTAATTATGTGTCTAGAGATAGAGCATTTTCGAATGCAGCCTTAATATTTATCATTATAAATTGACTATTGGTAAGAATTATATGAAACCTTGAAGAAACACAACTCCAGGTCAAGACTTTTCCAACGATACCAAATTTAACCATAAAAATCCATTTTATTATATAAATAAACTGGTCATAAAATTTTGTTTATTTTCTCAATAATATAGATTAATTACATTTTTTTTACTTGAAAAAAAATTTTTTTTATTTAATAAAAAATAATTCAAATCTCGAGTCTCTTTTCAATCAAATACGTTTGAACTGGTGGTTTCTATATTATCGACATTTAGTTTTACCCAGTAAAATTGGAGTACAGATGTTCAATGACGTTGGTATTGAATAAACATGGCGTAATATAGGAGTACAGTTATACGTGAGTACAATTGGTATTGATTCAGGCTGTCATTTTTCCACTGGAATAAAGAAGTTTTGAGTAAGCCTGTGAGTGTGCCGTCATTTTATATGGCAGGGAATTTTATGGGTAATATTGATTCTGGTACAGTTGCTTGCGGTAGAGATTGTTATAGTGTTGTTTTCATATGTTTGAGTTTCAAACCGGTAGAGTTGTTACGCGGTAGATTTATAACTCGGTTAATTTTCTGATTGGTTGACATTAATGTTGGTAGATATATAACTGGTATATTTGCGATTGGTAGAATTGTTTATGGGTAGACTTGCTTATGGTTGAGTTGTCAATGGGGTAGAGAGGTATCTGGCAGACTCATTGATGTGCCCAAACCGGCGCCGGTTCACGCCCGGGAGGTTCTTCACAATCTTCCCTGGTGAAATAATGCTAAAGGACTTACCAAAACGAGTCCAATTAATTCGCAATGAGTTTTCTCAAAAAGTCAATCGGCAACAACTGGCCAGCAATAGTAAAAATATTCAAAAATAGTCGAACTCAAACACACTGGTGTTTACACGTGTTATTTTCACCCGGGACTGCCTATATGTATTTTTGCCGGCAGCATGCTACCAGCTGGAGCTACCGAGCCGCTTTCGTGAGGGACTTTCCGTCGCCTCGGGTCGCCCGCGGTGTTATTTGAAAATTCCAATTTTCACAACAATTGAGAAACCTCCTCCCCGGGACGTGAATCAGACCGATATTCGCAAGTAACAGGGCTTCCAATAATAAATAGAAACATTATTTACATAATTAATTAGCAATCGAGAATTAAATGTGAGTTCTTTGTACAATAAATTTGAGCTGAGCGTCAGGCTCGTCTCCTCCGGACTGGGAGCCTCGGGCACTTTCAGGCTTGTCGGCCGCTCGCTCGGGCCCCGTCCGGTCAAAAATGAAATCGTAAACTTAACTTAAGAAATAAATTGAATTTTCTGTAATAAATCTCACATTGTACTCCCGCAGATTTTAATCGGCGGCGGGCATCCCAGCTGTATTCCGGACTGGGAATAAAATAAATCAAATACTATAACTTAAAACTAGATCTTAACTATACTAAATTTCTATTTTGCTCGGGAGGTTCCGCCACCTGGTGGAGCCCCCGACACCAATGTGTTCAAGTCCAGCGGAAAATGCCACAGTGGATAAACACTGTGACAATATTCTTAATAATCTATTTTCATCTTATTCTTGTATTTTTTGTGCACCGCTGGAATAAACACTAGGCTGTAGTATTCTCTAATGTTTTTAGTGTATTTATTTGTTGCACTGAATTTGATATTAATTATTAATAATTTAAAATCAAATTTTATCAAATAAGAATTCTATTTATAAATAGAATTTACATTAAATAGAATATACATTTTTTTATCTAATTTTTTAATTTGCAACAAACCCCTTTCGATTTGGATAAATTTTGGTCAGAAGTTATCTTTTATCATATAACGAAGCTCTGCCAAAGGAAAAAAAAAATTTTTTTTTCAAAAGATATGCAAATTCAAAATTTCGCGGACATCGATTATGTTGTCGACGCCCGCCCGACATTTGCGGCACGAGCGAAGCGAGTCCGGCTGGTCGGGGGCGGGCATCGACTACATCTAAATAGACAAAAATAATAGTAACTTTTTAAAATTAAGTTAATTCAATTGAATAGTCTTATTTTTATCAATTTTTGATTACTCAAATACCTTAAAATCATTGATTTTATCAGAAATTTAAATATTTCGAGTAATTTGTCAACTATTTTTAATTAATTATTGCATATTTTCTTTTTCATCACAACTATTACCAGTACATGAACAATAAAAATTCATCAACAATAAAAAGATTCAATATTATTTGATCTTCCCATTTGACATGTTCGTCAATAAAAATATTAATGGAAATTTATTATTAAGATATTTAATTTTTTGGAGCAAGAGAGAAATTTTCTTAAAACAAAAAAATTTTCTTGATTTAAATAAATTGTCTTGGATCAAGACACGTATTTCTTGAAGCAGGGGAATTAATTTTGTTGGAATAAGTGAAATTTTTTGTGTCAAGAAAATAATTAGGAAGAAAAATATTTTCTTGGTTTATCTGCAGACTTTTTAGGTAACGTATCTGTTCTTATAATTAGATTAGCTTCCGTATCGAAATTTCTTAAAATTTCCTTTTGATGATGATAACGCATTCATTTTTTAAAATTTTTATTATTTTTCACTCGATATAATTTTTTAGATTATAAATTTCAACACACAACGACATGAGAATCCACAAAAGCAATTTTAAGGTTAGGCCTGAGCGCACAATAAACCGCGTCAGCTCTGGTGAATGCTTTTTTTTCGCTGCCTCGTACATCAATTCAGTGCACAAATAGCTTCTTCCAGCGCACTAGAGCAGCGTGCATGCGTGCCCCTACCAAAGCATAAATGTCGGTCTTTCTGATTCCCAATAGAAGTAGCAAGTACGTGCTTTCGGCCGTGAATAAAGAAAAAATATTTTAGAAAATGGCAAATTTGCCAAATTTTGAATTTTTGATAATTGTCAAAAATGACGAGTGCCATTGAAATTTTGGCTTAATTTTTTTTGTGTTATACCTTTTACTGATCTTAAAAAATCCAGAAATTTTTTGAAAGGGTTTTTGTTTTCAAAAATATGAATTTTTGAATTTCTAAAAAAATTATTTTTTTTTTAACTTCTAAATAAGCTAAAGTTATCCAGATACATACCATTGTAATTTAAAGCATTAAATAATAAATTAATTTCAACTCTTTATTATTTTTTGGACACAATTCTAAAATCAGACTTAACGCATGATATAATTATTTATTTTTTTAACGCATGGAATTTTTTGTCCGTTTTTTCACTTCAACTACAGTCATCAATCTCAAATAACTCAAACAGATATTAATTTTCAAGAAAAATCTAAAATAATTTCATGAGAATATCAATTTTTTTTCGTTCTTTTGAATACTTATTTACTTACAAATTTCTGCACATTAATGGTTCTCAATCTTAAATTACAAATTATTCCCATATTAATAAAATAATAAGTGGCGTTAACAACTTTAAATGAAGTAAAAAAAGGACAGATAACAAATTATATCATGAGTTAAGCCTAACTTTAAGATTATGCCCAAGAAATAAAAAAAAATTGAAATTAAATTATTATTTAATATTTCCACGTCGTGAATTCAATTTTTAAATGCTCAAAATTACAATACTATTTATCTGCATAACTTTACCTTATTTATAATTAAAGAAAAACAGAAAAAAAAAATTTTTTTAACACTTTAACGTTCTGGAGTCTCGAGAAATTTAGGTGTGAGCCGGGGAGGGGCAAAAAAATTCGCGGGGCTTTTCTCATCGCTTGACCAGAGTTGTAAGTAGTTTTTTGTCCGCGGCGTTGCCGAGAACCCCTTTAGTCTCTGCCTGTCAAAGGCGTATGAACTGGCAACACTGTACGCTCTAAAAGCATTGCGGCAAATCCCTCATCACTTGACCAAAGTCGTAAGGTCGCGCTTGTTAAGGATGTATGAGCGTGACAACAATTTTCGATTTAAGTCCCTAAAATTTTTTCAAAGATGGATTTATACCCAAAGAATTTGCTGTTAAAATTTCAGCATAGGTAACGGGGCAAATTCTTTATATAATTATTTCTCATAAGAATTTTATAAGGATTCATAAGCAAAGTATTTATTCATTCTCATACGATGTCGATAAAAACATATGAGAACCAATCGGATTTTATGAGATTTTTTTAACGAGGTCGTCTAATTGTTTAACTAATGATATTTGCTGGACAGTTATCGTTTTAACAATTTGAATAAAGTAATTATCAAGTTACATATTTTCTTAAGAATTTTCTAACTAAGAGAAAATTATGAGTTTCTGCGAAGAATTTCCTTTCTAAAATTCTTATTATTGATAGTTTTTTTTTGTTGTGTATTGAATTAATTATATTATACATTGAAGATTTTGTTCAAATTTTTATTGTTTATTTGTTAAAAATTTAATAATTTTATCTAGTAATTTATTCGTTTTTATCGTTTTTTTATGAACAATTTAGAATCGGAATAAATTTAAAAAATTTACAATGAATAGTTAACAAGAAAAAATTACTTTCGTAAATAAAAAAAATATAGCTAAAAACGATTTTTTTTTGTATATCGTGTGGTTATTTATAAATAAATAATGAATTTGAAAAAAAAAAGAAATCTTAATTCATTATTTTAATCCCCAGAAAAATAAACACTAATTTGTGTAAATACAGATATATATGGATATATATAGACAAGCATTGCTACACACAATCAAAGGTTTCTCATTTATACATTTTTATTTTTCTTTTCCCTCTGTTATCTCCATATCAGCAAGGCTACGTGCCAAGAACATACAGTTGAGCAAGTATAGGTTCTGCATCAGTGTATTTAGTAGTAAAAGTAGGAGAGATAACAATATTTCGTCTTATTCAAGTGACCAATCATATTAGTTCCCGCTTTTTAACTCTCGTAGTCATGTGATTTTAGCGATGTTGTATGTATGCGAAGTACGTCGATGGTTAGTTGACTGAGTCTTTTTCAACTGCAAAGAACCCCAAAATTTTTTGATGCTCCAGATCAATTATTGTTAACAATTATTAATATTGAATTCTAGTAAAGAATATTTAGTACATACATACAGACTTATATACACACTCTGATGTACGCATATATAAAGTTTATAACAAGTGGAAAATTCACGACAGTAAGACTCGATCAAATTAAAAAATATCGTGAACAGTGCCCGAATAAAATATTCAAAGTAAAAATAGAAGAAGAGTATCATAAATGTATAGTTATTGCGACAAATGGTAAGTAAAAATATCTTAATAATTGAATTACTATTTTGTATTGATTATATTGTTTTTCAATATAAATTAATAGCAGTTTTAAGCAAAACTTGAAGAATCTCATAAATAGAAGCTGCTTTTCTATGAGAATTAATAAGTCATTATTTGACGCTATATAAAAAAAAAGTATTAAAATAATTATTGATTTCAAAATTTTAAAAGGCGTCAATGTGTGCATGAATTGTTTTTCCTCCAAATTAATTTTTTGAAAAATTTTTAATTTTTAATTAACGATAATTGAATTTATTGTCCCCTTCTGGCCTTAGTTTTCGTGCCGTTTTAGTAATCGCGTACATCGCACAAAATAATTTCAAAAAGTTTTTTTTATTTTTTTTCATTTCAGTTATTATCGTACACAGTAAAAAATTTTGTGTCAATGCGTAAAAAAATTTTTATGTTAAAAGTTAGCACTTTTTTGTGTTAATTGTACACTTTTTTATGTTAATTTAACACAATAAATGTTAAATTTACACATAAAAGTGTTAAATATTTAACACAAAATTTTTTGACGCAATGACGCAAAATTTTTTACTGTGTAATTAATACCGAAGTTTCTATTTTTGTGTAGCCAGTGTCACCTGTTAAAAACTTTGTATTATTGTTGTTACAATGTTACATTCCTATGAGAATTGATAAGTAATTATTTGTCCAGGGTTAAAAAAAATAGATATAAAAATTATTATATTTTCAATTTGATTCTTGTTACAATTTTGATTCCTATTAACAAATATTAATTATATTGTAACCTTCTGGACTAATTCTTAACGTTGTTTAATTAATCGCGTATGTTGAACAAAATAATTTCTTGCAGTTTTTTGTTTCTATGTATGATTATTTCTGTTATAACATGGATTTGATTTCAGATTCTAAAGACGAACTGGCCAAATCAATTAAAGACGTTCCACGAATTCGATACCCACCGACATCGTTGTTGTCAGAACCGTCAGAAGACGAAAAATCGATTGCTCGTAAGCAAACAACACTATCAGACAATACTCTTGACATTTTAAAAACCAAACTATCATCAATGAATCATGTATGTTTTTTTTTTATTCAAGTTAATATATACATTTTATTCTTTATATCAATCTATAATATAATAACTGCGCTTTAATGTTAGTTTTGCATTGCACCCGTAAAAGTTACGAAAATTATTCAAAATGTGTGGTTTTTTTGTTGTCTCTATAAATATAGTAAGAATGGTAAATGTTATTTTTTGGTAAATTTCAAATATTTAAAAAAATAAAATTCAACTATTGTCAAAAGGTAAAGAAAAAAAAATGAAATATAAAAGTATAATTATTCTTTCATTTATTTACTTATAATATGGTTTTATCACATATTTGTGATAAGCTCAGTACTCATCTCTTTGAGATGCCTAATACTCAATTTATAATTTTATTAATTATCTAAGAAAATCCTTATATATGTCTATATTTTTTTTGCAATTCATCAGAAGACATAGCTTCACTAATCTTATAATCATGGAAAGTAGAAAGAGAATAAATAATCGCTTACTGAATCCATCATCTTTTACACTAAAAAAAGCACTATCTTTGTTATGCTACCGTAAGTGGGGTGATCCAGTTGTTTTTTGTGCAAAAATAGACATTATTGACGAAAAAATATACAAATCGCAAGATTATTTAATGGCTCGCCGATTTATTGTATTTATTTTGAATTTACAATTTTATCTTAGAGAAAATTATCAGTCAAACCTGTTTAAGCTCCTAATCAATTTAGAAGTTTGTAGCAATTAAAGTTAAATTTGAAAAGATATTGAAATAGCCTTAAAATAGCAAAAAATTTTAACAGTCATTATGTGTTATCATTTCAGAAATATTTTTACACTATTTGCAAAAACAAGGTGTAACTGGTGAGAAATTCAAGGCTGAAGAAAAACGTTTTTATGATTATGTTAGGAGCAAAATAACGGACCTGCGCTCGAACGTAAGAAAAAATCAGAAGGTATGTAAATATTGAAATAAAAACTGATATAATATATGATGATGCCAGAATAAATATTTAATTAAGCTTATTCAAGTTCGATACAGTGAGTAACTTTATTACGTTACATTTCAGAAGCATGTGAATGACAATGATTTGAAAGAAACCGAACATACAAAAATTGAAGAACAAGTTAACGGAACAACCACCGATGATTCCAGTTCTGCAGATTCATCAACAGAAAGTATAAGTGGTGAGATTGAAGAACCAGACAAAACCATGGAGAAAATAGAAAATAATGAAGAAAGTAGTGATTCAGACGATGAAGAGAGCAAAAAAGATAACAATGAAGTTGAAAACAGTCGAGAAAGCTGGGAAAACGAAAGTGTCATTGAAAATGCTAAGATTCTAGAAAATTCAAAGACATCTGACTAGATTTTTAATATTGTTGAAGATTTATTCGATTTTTTTTTTTATTCTAGTATCAGACAATATCTTCTTAAAATTTAATGCAACAGACTAATAATTAATCAAAATATTATATATGAGACTATTTTAAATAAGACTTTTTTTAATAAAGATTTCAATTGTTTTCCATTGGTTTGAAATTTTCTTAAAAATACTTAAGAAATCAAACTCCGAAATACTGATACAAATAATACGTTAAACAAATGATTGATTCATTTCAAAAATTTTTGTCATCTTTGAGTTTAAATTCTTTCATATTTACATGACATTATTTTCGACAAAAACATTCAATTTCTTCAAAATCCCTCGGAAACTACTTATAGAAATTCATCTCATTAAAACTGATAATAGTGCTATGTAAATTAACTCATTGAATCTTGTTAAATTGTAAGCGAGAAAGGCATTCAATTTTTTTGAAATTTCTCCAAAACTACTCATAAAAATTAATCTTATTAAAACTGATGCAAATGTTATGTGAATGAATTCATGATATCTCATAAAATTATTTGCCAGAAAGTCATTCTATTTATTTCAGAAATTCCTTTGAAACTACTTATAGAAATCAATCTCATTCAAACTCATACAAATTTCATGTGAGTTAACTCGTTAAATCTCATAAAATTATTTGCCATTATGCCATTCAAGTTCTCCGAAGTTCCTCAAAAAATACTTATAAAAATTAATCTCATTAAAATAATGCAAGTGTATCATGAATTTACTCATTAAATCTCATTAAAGTTCAGTTAAGCTCGCATTTAATTAACCTCAAATTTCCTTGCTAATAACTATAGAAATTCGCAAATAAGAATTGTGAAAACGCAAAAACAATTATCGGAAAAATCCACATTTAATGTTGTATATCAGTATACAATCTCATACCACCACTCCGACAAAGTTCTCCTAAAATCTCATTTATTCTCGCAATTTTTTAAAATCGTAAAATAATTCAGCTTTCCGTACTTATAAATACTTATAGCTAAAGAATTTTATTATTCAATTCTCATAAATTCTAATCGAACTTATAAGAGTTTTACATAAAAATATTGTTGAACCCTCTATTGCCATGAGAAAATAATTGTATAAGAATTTTCGAGGTTTTTCATGGATAAATGCAGATCACTTTCTCATAAGCAATTTTTTTTATGAGAATTTATGAGACCGTTTCCGCAGGGTCATTATTATCATTCTGGAAAGGATGTTTTTAGAAGATTGACAAGAATATTTTAGATATTGAGTAATTTATTCGGATTTATTAATAACTGATATGGTAGATTGAAGTAAAAATGTACCCAAGTGTGTTTTTTTAATCCTCAGTTGGAATTCGGGAAGAATCTATCAGAGTTCCATATGATGTCTTTTAAAATATACATTAGGTATTGAAGAATACATTATAAGACATTTCTACAAATTTATTAAGGCTGTAACTCAATAAGTTTATATATAAAACTTCATAGACTCCTATTGACATCGAGACAACAGTCGTAGAGGCTTTTATTTCTATTGTTTATGATTATAATGACTGAAATATTAAAAATAATAACAGAGAAAATGAAAACAAAAATAATGTGTGTGTGTGTGTGTGTGTGTGTGTGTGTGTGTGTGTGTGTGTGTGTGTGTGTGTGTGTGTGTGTGTGTGTGTGTGTGTGTGTGTGTGTGTGTGTGTGTGTGTGTGTGTGTGTGTGTGTGTGTGTGTGTGTGTGTGGACGAAACTAAAAAGAAATTTTATATTTTTCACTCAAGAATAATTTCTTATAAGCATGAATTTTTGTCAAATGTAGGCTGTAATTTTACCAAAGGTATTACAAATTTCCTCTGAAATTCATTCATTTATCCCAGGGAAATCTAAGACATCCACACTGATAGAAAATTTATGTTGACTCAAGAGATATTTTCTTGATCTAAGAATTTATTTTGGAAGAGAAATAATTATTTTGCTTCAAGAATTTCTTGTCTTGATTTAGATTTTCTTGGCTTAAGAGCTATATTATCTTCAATCGATACGTCTAGTTTTTCAACCAAAATAACATTATCGTTTAAAAAACTCAAAATAATTCATCAAAGTATATTTCAAAATATAAATAGTCTTTAATTGTTATACCGAAAAAAATTATTTCTTGGAAATAAGTAAATTAATGACTCAAAAAAAAGCCATTCTTAACACAAGTCGGTAACATCTTGAATTAATGTTATCGCCTATCTTGAACCAAGAGACAAAAATTCTTGAAAGAAATATATCTATATCTAGTTTCAAGAGTTCAAATTTTGAAGAAAAAAAGTTTCTTGAATCAAGATTGTTTTTCTATCAGTGCAGTCGAACTTTTAAAGGTCAACACTAAGTAAATTAATGTAAAAATCGTATGAATTTTGATTGAAATCTTTTAGCAAACTTAAGCAAAATTTTTCTAATATCATATTTTACGAATAATTCTTAAAGTTTTTATGCTGATTTTCGCCAGAAGTCAGCCTTAAATCCTTCGGAGTTTTATAGAAATTTCTTCGGAATTTATCTTGTGTTCTGAAGAAAATCTACGGGTACTAGTATAAATTTATCGAGTATAAACCTAGTGAGTTCATAGCAAAAACCTTTTGAATTTCAACGATAATGTTGATAAGAAACTAAATAGGAATTTTTTATATTCAAATTCAAAATATAATTTTTTGTAAGCACGAATTTTTCTCGAAACGCAGGCTGCAATCTTGCCGGAGTTTAATAAGGTTTCCTCCTGAATTAATCCATTTGTCTGGAGAAAATCTGAGGATATCCGGATGAACTCTTAAGAGTCAACACAGGGTAAATTAACGTGAAAGACCGTATGAAATTTTAGTGAAAATTTTGAACAAACTAAATCAAAATTTTCCTATTGTCGTATTTTACGAATAATTCTTAAAATTTTCATACTGATTTCTGCTGAAATTCCTTCAGAATTAATCCATTCATCTGAAGAAAATCTTAGGACATCCGCATGAATTCTTAACAGACAACACAGGGTAAATTGATGTGAAAGACCGTATGAAATTTAAGTGAAATCTTTTAGCAAACTTAAGAAAAATTTTCTTATTGTTTGGTTTTAAAAATAACTCCTTAAATGTTTCTGTGAATTTCCGCAAAATATCAACAGGAAATCCACTGGGGCAATTTAGGAATTCCTTCGGTAATTACTTAGTGTTCCGGAGAAGCAACATTAAAATGTATTTCAGTCTAAGAACACAGTATTTGGATTTAATCAGCACAGAAAGAAAAATTTCTTGACTGGAGAACAAAATTCTTGGCTCAAGGAAATTTTTGAGAAAATCATCTTCAGTCCCATACAGATCTCACTTGGGAGAACTTAGCAATTTTATTTTTATTTTTCGTTGGATTATCCCTCTTAAGTTCCACACAGGACTCTAGTGGGAAAAACTTAACAAAAATTTTTGATTTTACGTTGGGATTTCCCATTAAGATCCCACCCAGGACCCTATTGGGAAAAACAATAAAAATTTTTGATTTTACGTTGGGATTTCCCATTAAGATACCACCCAGGACCCTATTGGGAAAAACTTGATAAAAATTTTTGATTTTACGTTGAGATTTCCCATTAAGATCCCACCCAGGACCCTATTGGGTTTAAATTTAATAAAATAGTGAGTTTTAGTGGTTCTTTAAGGAATGACTATTAAATTGTATAACATTAAATTCCTGTAAACTCCATCTTGAATTTTATCAAATACGATAAAGCACCAATTATTTCTTTATTTATTTATTTAGAAACAAACGAATTTCTCCAACTGCGAAATAAATTGAAAAAAATATAAAAAGGCGACGAATAATAGCTCTAATTGAAGATAAATATGTCAATTTTAGCATAAATTTGATAGAATTAAGCTATCTTTTACGGTTTAAAAATTATTTAAAGAAAAAGGGCCGAAAAGCGTTGATGTAAAATTTTTTCAAATTTTCAAAATCACGGAATTAATTAAAAAAATCATCAAAAGCAGACAAATGAGAGTTTAAATTGAAGGTAATTAGATGGAGTTTAAGATAAATTTGATAGATTCTATCTATCTGTTACACCTGGAAAATTATTTTTATAAAATGTACGAAATTCAAAATTTTTTTAAATGAAAAAAATTTTTAAACCCACACAACTTGTAAACTAACCGGCCGATTTTGCTCATCTTTGAACTTAATCTTGGTATTGATCCACAGAATGAGCCCACAAAATTTCATATAGATCTGTTAAGAACTGTGGGCGCAATCCTGCTGACTTGGCGCGTTATATCACTTATATATGTATATACACTTACATAAATGCATATTATATTAAGAATTCATCACCAGAATTTCAGATCAATTCACCGCACCGTTTTTGAGCAATTAATTTTCGAAATTGCATCTTTTACAAGCATAGAGGTATAAAGAGATGATAAAGTTAGTATGAAATCTTCCGTACCATTCGAGTGATACAAATAGATTTCAATTCTTTCTTACATGATCCAATTCATAATTTTATTTTTTTTTCTTCTTGTAATCTTACCAATATGTTGTTGATAAATATATAATAAACTGACTTTGAAACCATATGTATACAATGATTAATAAACTATAAATAGACTTTAAACGTATACAAGGAAATATCGCAATATTGATATGAATGAATTATAAATGTTTTCGTAGACTCGATATTAAATTTTGACGTGTGTTTGTATAAAAGAATGTTAATAAATTTGTAAGATTCTTTGACAGTGTAAGTAAATTCAAAATTATTAGCAGTTAAATTTTCGTTAATTACACTTATATTCATTGTTACTTGCGAAAAATATCTTGTTAATGAAATTATTTTATCAAAAGTATATCAAACTTATTTTATGTTTATTTTCAACATTGCAATTTTAACACGTATAAACTAAGAGCATAAAAATCAAAAATTTATTACAATTGTTAGTTTATGTTGATCACTAAAGTATTATACGACAATTAATATTTACTTATTTTTTTCTAAACTTAAGACATAAAAATAAAATATTTCAAATTTTGTTTGCGAGAGAACCGATTTTTGTAAAGTTGTTTATTTACATTTATTTATTTTTTATAACTACATCAATTGATCCCATAAATTTAAGAATCAATGATTTATTGATTTATAATAAATAATATGAGTCGTTAGTTTTTATCTATATTTATTCAATTGTATTGATCCAAATGTATATAAGTTTTGTGAGTTAATATTTTTCAGTTAAGACGCAGTTTCGACAAACTTTCTATTACTTTTAGTTTATCACTTAAGCTAATGTAACTCGCTTTTAACTACTATTAATTTATTAGTGACAGATTGATTTGCAAATCCAATTTTTTTTGGAGAAATACTAAGTCTATGAGTACAAATATTTTTGCGTATCATTTTCAAAGGTAGATATTTTTTTTGTCTTTAAAAAATTTGAATTAGTTATTATCACAAAGTTTTTTAAAATAATTATAACTTTTATCACGGTTATTGAGTTCCTTTATTAAACAAAATGATTTCACATGTTAAAGGTCTGTAAGAGATAGTATTTAAAATGAAAAAGGATTTGAAAGTATTCAATATAATTAAACATTAAATCATATTATTTAATATTCTTTAATCATTTCGTTTAATAAGAACTTTAATTTCACAAGAATGAAAAATATGAAATATTCGATCATTATTATACTACAAAATGTTTAATACGTTGATAACATTTTTATCACTATTGTAAATCTGACAATAAAAAAAAAAACCTAATTTGTATTGTCTGTTAAATATTTGAAGAGTGCTATGCTAAGCTTAGAGCGTAAAATTGTAATTAGTCATATTTTTAGAACAATTACTCAGATTGTAGGAATAAAGTAACTAATACATTTGATATTGGCTAAAATAAGGTTAATTACAAAATTAATATGATATTTTAATGATGACTTCTAGTAGATAAATTTCGATAAAATTTAGTATGATTAAAACTATTTTAATTTTAGTTTACATGAAATTTGTGTTTAACTTATTTGAGGATATTTGTTCCACATTTTAATAGAAATACCATCATGTCTTGGACTTGGATAACAATTGTCCTCTCAACACTTCTTATTCACGGTAAGTAAAATCATAATCATAGTATACCAAGTATTTTCCAATTTAAGACGATTCAATGAATTTTTTAAAGAATTTCAATACGTGGTATTTTACAATACATAATATTGATTTTAATATTTATATTGCAGTTATTGTTATTTGCAAGAACAATAATAATTGAAAAGAAAAAGAAAAAATAACAGAGATATAATACCGAGATTTGAAACAATTTGTAGTAAATGTCATAGAAATCTAACTATTGTATTGGTCCTCATGACAGAACTTTTGAAAAATTTTGCTATATTCCGACTTAACTCGACGAGCTGCGTCAGAAAATACATGTGGTTTAAAAGTTTATGACACGACGATAGCGTCGCCAATTTACAAAGGATCTTCACTAAACTTAACATACTTATTCTACAGATAGATACCGAAGTCTTTTTTAAAGAATTTCAATACGTGGTATTTTACAATACATAATATTGATTTTAATATTTATATTGCAGTTATTGTTATTTGCAAGAACAATAATAATTGAAAAGAAAAAGAAAAAATAACAGAGATATAATACCGAGATTTGAAACAATTTGTAGTAAATGTCATAGAAATCTAACTATTGTATTGGTCCTCATGACAGAACTTTTGAAAAATTTTGCTATATTCCGACTTAACTCGACGAGCTGCGTCAGAAAATACATGTGGTTTAAAAGTTTATGACACGACGATAGCGTCGCCAATTTACAAAGGATCTTCACTAAACTTAACATACTTATTCTACAGATAGATACCGAAGTCAAGTTCGAAGATGAGCTTAATCAGTCAAGTAATTTAGAAATGCCAGGATTTCAAAATTTTTAAAATCCCAAAAATTCACATTTCTCAACTTTCTAACTGGAATAACTTTTAAATTAGACAACGTATTGAATCTCTGTGAATTGCATCTGAAAGCTCTTTAAATAAGCTTTAATTTGAGTGCCACATTATGTGTGTAGTCTTGAAATTAAGTCCTATTCCGCTATGCCAATTATGAAATTTGCTGTTGCAGTAGTTTTATTTTTAGAAGATTTTATAGTTTTTTTTTGTATACAATCCTAGTACTTTTTTTTTATTCATTCTGAAATCTACTTCCATTTCGGCTGCTGAATGGTCGTTGTTAACCATTATAGTAGTCGTAGAGATGTTTCTTTAGATTGGAGTTAAAACATTGGATGGAGCCTCCGAAGAACTGGATCTGGGGAGTCATGTTGTTAACATAGTTGATTATTTTGATTATCAAAATAACTGATATTTTGTTAATAAAATTACTTTTTTTAATAATAAGAATACTCATTTGATTATACTTTGCATTATGATTATCAAAATACTTTTTCTCAGTGTTAAACTCAACTTTATTGAAAAAAGATGATTTAATGATCATACACTCTCACATCAGACTACACGATAGCATATCAAGATATATCAAACATTATATATAGACTAACAAATATCTATCTATACTAATAAATAACAAGACGTTTTTTTCTTCGCTTAACGCAAAAACAAGAAAATGGATAGACAAACTAAACTTATCTCATCGAATGTAGCATATTTCGGTGAAGGTTTTAATACATAATATGATGTTATTTCCTCATAGATATTTTTGGTTTGAATAATCATAATTTTTTATTAAAAATTTGTTTCAATCGATTGCCATTTATTTAATTCAAATTAAATATTATCATTCTATTATTGGCTCTCTTAGTTGATATTTGATAAATCAAGTACTGTTAATCAACGAAAAGTGTAATAAATTTTTAATCGGTATTTATTTGAGAGACATTATCACTATTTGTCATCGTTACATTAAGCCTAATCTATATTTCATATGTATAGATGTGAAGTTTTTAACAATTTATTTACTCATCACGATATTTCTGAAATTATAAGACTAAAAGGCTTATGGAATTCAAATTTGGGAGAAATATTTTTTTTAGTTATCAGGTAAAAACAAATTTTCTGGAATTCCACCTTCAAAAAGAACTACAGAGGTGTTGATTATAATAAAATTCAAATTTAAAAGCCACATCTTTTACAGAGATATTTTTTTAATTATATAGAAATAATTGACTGAACTAATTTTTACAAAATTAAACTTTCAAAACTTCAACTTTCAAACTTCAACTTTCAAACTTCAACTTTCAAGTTTCAAAACATTGCGGGTGTTTATTAAAGAAAAAAAATGACTATTCGTGATAATACTCAAAGTTATAATTCTTGCACATTGAAGTTTATTAATGTTATTGAGAATATTAGCTACAATAATTACATAAATAAAAGATAGGTAGAAATTGTATTGAATTTTGAATCTGTGCTAGATATTTGGAAATATATTTCAGTTAAATTTAAAGTTGAGATAACTTTAAGAATATATAAACAGAAATTTAATGATTTGGTCGATAATTGGACGGATTTTTAACACTGATTATAGCAAAACTCGATGGAATAGAAGGAAAAACAGGTTTCAAATCTGGCAATCAAGACTGGGGCCATGTGGAAGTGCGACCTGGTGCCCACATGTTTTGGTGGCTTTATTACGCAAATCCTCCAAATAAGTTACCCTTCTTTAATCCTTTTCGCAAGCCACTTTTGATTTGGCTTCAAGGGGGTCCTGGATCTCCTTCAAGCGCTTACGGCAATTTTGAAGAAATTGGACCGCTGGATGTTAATTTGGAGAAACGAAACTATACTTGGGTCAATGATTACAATGTTTTATTTATTGATAGTCCAGTTGGCACCGGGTTTAGTTACGTTGATGATGATTCGAAATTACCAACTGACAACCATAACATAGCCTATGATCTTATACGGTTAATAAAAGTATTCATGGAAAAAATTCCTGCATTTCAAAAGGTTCCGACTTATGTTTTGTCTGAATCGTACGGTGGAAAAATGGCAACACATTTTGTGCTATATTGGAGTATGGTAATAATAATATTTTACTTAAAACACATTATTTATAAAAATTACTTAGTTACATTAATAGTATACATTTTTACATTTACATAGTATGAAAATCAAAAAATTCATAATTTTCGATAAAATATAAATTTTAATTAGTAAATTTCAAAGAATATTTCAATGATAATATTTGAATGACAATAATATTTTATGTTTTCTTTTTTGACAGTTTCAAGAAAGAGGAATAGTTAAAAGTAACCTTAAAGGTGTTGGTCTAGGCGATTCCTTCATTTCTCCAGTTGAGACTGTTCTCTCTTATGCTCCACATTTATACTTCATGGTATTTTGTATATCTGTATTTACTATTATTTTTTAAGACAAAATTTTTGACAAGATCCCTCATTTTTCAGGGGATGGTTAATTACGATTGCTTTGAAAGTGTCAAAAATTCCGCCAACACGGTGAAAAATAACGTGGATTCTAAAAAGTGGACACAAGCTCACATAAACTTTTTAAACACTATTAAAGTTATTAGAAAATGTACAAATGGGATTGATTTCTTTAATATTCTAGAAAAAACAACACCGTTGCATCATTCAAGAAGTCAATATAGATCTGGCAGCCGAGAGCTGTTGAAACCGTCTGATTTTGACCAAAAATTGACTACTCTTATGAATGGTCAAGTTAAAAAAGCCCTCGGACTCAACCAACGATTTTATATAAGTAATCATAAAATTAAAACACAGTTGAGTGAAGACTACATGAAACCTGTCACTGATGTCGG
The DNA here is from genome assembly GCA_000956155.1 of Cotesia vestalis. Classification (NCBI taxonomy): domain Eukaryota; kingdom Metazoa; phylum Arthropoda; class Insecta; order Hymenoptera; family Braconidae; genus Cotesia; species Cotesia vestalis. The sequence goes on along the minus strand of JZSA01005236.1, from coordinate 5,139 downwards.
TAAGTTCATCGAATTTTTGTTTTTATGCTTCAACAATGCCAAAACTACTTAGAGACCATTAATGGTTATTTAAATTGTTACTTGAATTATTTCAGTTGAACGAATACTGAATGAAACGAATCTTAAAGTGTTTGTGTACAATGGGCAGTTGGATGTTGTAGTACCGACTGTTAGTACTGTCGGCTGGGTGCAAAAACTCAATTGGAGTGGTGCAAAAGAGTGGAAAAATTCTGAGAGATCAGCATTGGTCATCGACAATAGCATTGAAGGCTATGTACAAGGCTACAAAAATTTCAAAATGTTTTGGGTTAATAGAGCTGGGCATATGGTATATTATCCAATAATTTCTTTACTATCTTCTTGATGATTTGATTAAATTTGTTATAATTTTTTTTTTTTTTTTATTTAGGTACCAAAAGATAATTACTACGCAATGAATGCTATATTGTATTTGTTGACTTCAGTACCTTAACATTACTTTTGTAATTCCAACCACTGAAGTCTGATTCGACTTTAAAAAGCTGTGGCTTATAATAAGTAATTCGAGCAGAAAAAAATAAATACATAATTCAAGCAATAAATGCTCAAAAAAAAAAAAATTTTTATAGTTTTTGGCGAAAATCACTTGTCTTAAAGTAATTAATAGAACAATAACAATTATTTAAAAACAACTTTTTCTTTCAGTGAAAAAATATACATTAAAAACTACAACCCGAATTTAAATTTGTATTCTCATAATATGTAATAAAAAAAAAATAAAGTAAAAAAATAGATTTCTACAGTTTCAAAAAGTCTCTCTAAACTTGTGGAAGTTTTTTGTTTTTCTGAATTGAATTTGGTACCGCAATTCACTTTTCAATTCCGACGAAAAAAAAAAAAAAAAAAAAAAAAAAAACAGATTATTTGACGGGACTCACCGAAATCTCCATAAATCTGTAGTTGATTGTCATCACACTCTAAATGTTGATGTTGATTGCATTGATTATAATGGTGAACAATAAATATGGTGTAAGCAAAGGAATCATCGACATTGTTAGCATGCCACTGAGTAATTGAGTATGAGTATAATATCTCCAATGAGACATCTCTCGATGAAGATAATTTATTTCTTCCGATTTTTGTTTATTTTCGAAGTTATTCCTGAATTTCAAAGACAAATGTCGGCCATTCTATCCCAATCTGCAAGACGCAATGTTGAAACTCTAAAAGACTTGTTCGACAATAAGTATCACGTGTTTCACAATGGACAATTAAAAAGAGACATGATCAATGAAAAATTGTGGGTGACTGAAGAGGACTAGAAATACTTGCATCCATTATCTGATACTGGGCTGAAAAAATGTGTGAAAGAAGCCCAACGGAATTCTAGTATCGCTTGTATCAACTACATTACCCTCCAACTAGAAATAATCATAATAATAATAATAATTGTAATTGTAATTGTTTATTGATTGACTGTGGGACAAAGTCCCCTAACAGCCAGAAGAAATACATAAAGTAATATAATATAACACAGAGAGTGAAATATTTCAATAGTATATAGATAAATTATAGAAAGTATAATATAATATACATATATATATATTTTTTTTTAAGTATTACAAAAGTCAAGTGGTCTCTCTTACGTCCCCTGTAAGTTATGAACTTCTTATATTTTAATTATTTAAAGATTTTTACATTGAATTTCACCCAAACATCACATGGTTAATTATCCAACCTAGAGTTCGTTTTGCTCTATTGCCTTTAAGTGATTGTAGCACCTTGTTTTAAAGTCTTTTAGGGTCGCTGCAGCGGTTATTGACGATGGTAATGAGTTCCAAAAGAATGAACCAAAGATCAGAAAAGATTTTTGATAAGTTGCCGTACGAGGCAATTAATAATAATAATGACGATAATAATCATAGTAATAATTGTTATTATTATCATTTTAAGCGTAAAAACACTTTTTTACGTCTGTCGAACGTGAGTAAGAACTAATCTTATCTCACGGTCAACGTCCGCTGCATCAATTTGGTGATTTTCTTCGAAATAATCTGTAATAAAAAAAAATTGAAAAACGATAGACCCTGAAGGCCATCCATGCAACTTCCCGTTAATTTCATATCAGGTGCTTGAAACTACACTAATGATGTTTTTGAGCTCTTCGAGCTCAAAAATACAATTTATGTGTTATTTTAAGCTCCCTGAGCTTAGAGGGACAACTTTTCTATGCTTCTAAGCTCTTCGAGCTCGAAAGCCTGATAAAACTTCGATAAAACACAATTTTTCCAATTTTCAAACTGCAGTAACTTTTGAATAAATGAATTGATTTTTACGCAGTTGGCAGCATTCGGCGCAATTTTTTAAGCTCTATTAAGAATCTGTAAATTTAGTTTAATCGAACCAAGAATTTCGGAGTAATTCTGGAAAAACACTTTTTTCGGTTTTCTTTCGTCAACAATAACTCACAAATGAATGAACCGATTTTGTCCGGACCGACGGCGATCGACGTGATTTTTTGACGTTAAGAGTTGATTAGTTTTTGGAATCGATCGGTTGAGCTGTTTGAAAGTTATTCCAAAAAATGTCGGAGTAATGTTGAAAAAATCCTTGTATCCAAATATTTCGTCAAGGATATCTCTCGGACCAATCAACTGATTTTTACGTTCTTGGCGACGATCGACGCAGTTTTTCAAGCTCTAAATATTATTCTATTTCACGAATAACGATCCAAAAAGAAATATCAAAGTTATGTGAAAAAAACACTTTGACTGGATTGGCAGCCATCGACGTGGTTTTTTAAGGTTGAAAGCTGATTAGTTTTTGGAATCGATCGGTAAAGCCGTTTAAAAGTTATTTTAAAAAAACCACTTCTGAAAAAAGATTTTTTCCTATTTTTTTTTAGACTTCTCTAAATTTCTTAAAATCTATCGGTCCGAATCGGTTCAAATTTTCAGAAAATCTAAGTTTAGTGAAGCCCTTTCGAATGACACCAACCGCGATGAAATCGGTCAAGCCGTTCAAAAGTTATAAAAAGGTTACACACACACACACACACACACACACACACACACACACACAAATCTACTGGTCCGAATCAGTTCAAATTTACAGAAAATCTAACTTTGGTCAAGCCCTTTCGAATGACGTCAACCGCGATCGAATCAGTTGAGCCATTCAAAAGTTATAAAAGGGTTACCGACATACATACATATACACACACACACACACACACACACGGACATCATCGCGAAAACATTCAGGGAAGTTTCCTAGGATCGCAAAACGTCAAGATCTGATAAGAACTCGATTTTCGAAAAACGAGGTGAAACCAATAACTTCCCGACTTTTGAACATTTTCAATTTTCTTAGCGGGAAGTTAAAAAATGATTTATATTTATATTTATTCAATCATTTAGATGCATAACAAAATTTTTTGTAGAAAAAGCTTAAATTTAAACATACCGCGGAAGTATGTCTAGGCTAGCTTAGTCCCGATGTTTATGTACTTTTTTGTAGCATTTTTTTTCGGGAGACTGAGCTGCCTCCGGAAATCCCTGACGAAGATTTCCTCAAACGTGGAACGGAGCTTCCTTTCACCAAGTTTTTTTTCGGCGATATCCCTGATTAAAGAATGCTGTCAATAAAATAACATGCAAACATATAAATTATTATTTACACTGAAAACAAAATTTTCTGAGGTACGATGCAATATTACTATTGTAGCGATTCGCGCACAGAAAGAAAAATTTATTAACTGGAAAACAAAATTCTGGGCTTAAGAAAATTTTCGGGTGCCCCATACAGGAAAATACGACGGGGCCAGGTATGGGCCACGCTAGGCGCAATGCTGTCGATCTCTGGCCCATGCTTGTAAACCCGCTTTGGCCCAACTTTGGTAAAAGTCTGGGATGATAACAAGGTGTCAGGCTTGGTTGTTATCATTGGCCCAGGCATGATCGCCATGGCTGGCCCATGCGTGGTAGCCAGATCTGGGCCATGCTTGCTAACCAAGGCTGTCCCAAGCTTGTCAGCCTATCTCAGCCCAGGCTAGGTAATCAAAACTGTCCCAAGCTTGTAAACCCATCTCGGCCCAGGCTAGGTAATCAAAACTGCGCCACGTTTGGTTGTCACTATTAGCCCACGCATTACTGCCACGACTGGCCCAAGCTTAAATTCTAATTCTGGCCTATGTTTGACTGCCGAGGATTTACCCATGCAATAGTGTTAATAATTGTTGGAGATAGTAATACTCACACGCACACTACTCACACTACACTAGTCGTCGATCCATAGCGCATGCTAGTTGCGCCGATATACACGCATGCATTTTTCCTTTCTCTATATATTTTCTATTCGCAAATCAGTCGTTCATATATACACCTCGTGTAATTCTCAAATACTTTATCTTTTTCAATAAACGCCGAATATAATTTATATAACTCTTTCATTAATTATATCGCCAATTCCTGCCTAACTCCCACAGGTTATGGGCCCAGTGTAAGTGTAGATGAAAGTTAGTGATATAAAATAAAAAGAAAGAGTTAAATGAGTAAAAGCCGAAAGTGAAAAATAATTTTCGACCGCGTGGCAAAACCCAACCTCAAAAATGAACGCCGAAAGATTATCGAGAATCGAGTTACTTAATAGCTCGAACTACGAGGTATGACGAATTCGTATGAAGGCCGTGTTATTAAGACACGACAAGTGGGGCTACGTTAGCGGTAACATCCCGGCACCAGATACTGGATCTGGTGACCGTGTGGCGACGAACGCGCTGAACAAGTGGAAGGAGAATGACGAAAAAGCTTTAGCTGAAATTATCCTGTCGGTGGGCGAAGCTGAGTTGAGAAGCATCTCAAATTGCACCACGTCGAAGAAAGCCTGGGATAAGCTCCAGTCGATTCATGCCTCAAAAGGTCCAGTGCGGAAGATCGAATTACTCACGGACATCACGTCATTCAAGATAGAGGAGGACGACAATTTTAGAGAACGCCTAGACAAATTTTCAAGTGCAGTAGAGCAGTTGGCGGGGATGAAGATTGATATTCCAAACGACATGCTGGTCGTATTGATACTCAAAGGTCTGCCGCCAAGCTACGAGAACTTCAGGTGTGCCATGAGGTCCAAGGACGATCTGCCGAACACAGAGGTGCTCAT